>JBAIZL010000005.1:159686885-159861885 GCA_036971475.1 Prosapia bicincta
ATATACTGACATTCAGAGAGAGAGAGAGAGAGAGAGTGTGTGTGTGTGTGTGTGTGTCAGGGACAGAGATACACAAAGATAAATATACTGACATTCAGAGAGAGAGAGAGAGAGAGTGTGTGTGTCAGGGACAGAGATACACAAAGATAAATATACTGACATTCAGATAGAGAGAGAGAGTATGTGTGTGTGTGTGTCAGGGACAGAGATACACAAAGATAAATATACTGACATTCAGAGAGAGAGAGAGTGTGTGTGTGTGTCAGGGACAGAGATACACAAAGATAAATATTCTGACATTCAGAGAGAGAGAGAGAGAGTGTGTGTGTGTGTGTGTGTCAGGGACAGAGATACACAAAGATAAATATACTGACATTCAGAGAGAGAGAAAGAGAGAGAGAGTGGGTGTATGTCAGGGACAGAGATACACAAAGATAAATATACTGACATTCACAGAGGGAGAGAGAGAGTGTGTGTGTGTCAGGGACGGAGATACACAAAGATAAATATACTGACATTCAGAGAGAGAGAGAGAGTGTGTGTGTGTGTCAGGGACAGAGATACACAAAGATAAATATACTGACATTCAGAGAGAGAGAGAGAGTGTGTGTGTGTGTGTGTGTCAGGGACAGAGATACATAAAGATAAATATACTGACATTCAGAGAGAGAGAGAGTGTGTGTGTGTCAGGGACAGAGATACAAAAAGATAAATATACTGACATTCAGAGAGAAAGAGTGTGTGTGTGTGTGTCAGGGACAGAGATACACAAAGATAAATATACTGACATTCAGAGAGAGAGAGAGAGAGAGAGTGTGTGTGTGTCAGGGACAGAGATACACAAAGATAAATATACTGACATTCAGAGAGAGAGAGAGAGAGAGAGAGTGTGTGTGTGTGTGTGTGTCAGGGACAGAGATACACAAAGATAAATATACTGACATTCAGAGAGAGAGAGAGAGTGTGTGTGTGTGTGTCAGGGACAGAGATACACAAAGATAAATATACTGACATTCAGAGAGAGAGAGAGTGTGTGTGTGTCAGGGACAGAGATACACAAAGATAAATATACTGACATTCAGAGAGAGAGAGAGAGTGTGTGTGTGTCAGGGATAGAGATACACAAAGATAAATATACTGACATTCAGATTGAGAGAGAGAGTGTGTGTATGTGTGTCAGGGACAGAGATACACAAAGATAAATATACTGACATTCAGAGAGAGAGAGAGAGAGAGTCAGGGACAGAGATACACAAAGATAAATATACTGACATTCAGAGAGAGAGAGAGAGTGTGTGTGTCAGGGACAGAGATACACAAAGATAAATATACTGACATTCAGAGAGAGAGAGAGAGAGAGAGTGGGTGTGTGTCAGGGACAGAGATACACAAAGATAAATATACTGACATTCAGAGAGATAGAGAGAGAGAGTGTGTGTCAGGGACAGAGATACACAAAGATAAATATACTGACATTCAGAGAGAGAGAGACTATGTGCATGGTTTAAGTCATTATTTAATGCCTGGTTGTGTGCGCGTTAAGAGCGCGCTCTCTATCATGCGTGCAATCCTTTGTTAGGTGCGTGTAAAGTTTACTTTAATATAAGGGAATCGCACATGAAACCCTCGCGACAGACAATCTTAGATTAACTGTTACAGCAGCTCTAACCGCCTGTAAACTCTAAACGACCGTATAAGTTCTTCAATATACTGTGTCTGTGAACACGGTTACGATCGCAATAAGCCAGCTTTGCCATCTATACATCCGATTAAGCAATAGAATCTGGGTAAGGGAAGGCTTATTAGTTTGCTAATCAGAGACAAATCAAGTAACGCTCCGGGTTATTTGTCGAGGCTTTCCAATTCCAACTTGACTAGAAACTGCTTCGTTTGTAACTTTCAAACCAATATAAAAAAATGTATAATTTACCATTTAATAGAACTGTCTTAGAAACATTCTCATTATAAAACATTCAATATAATTTTTGTAAACTATACTTTTGTTCATTTCTTCATATTCTTATTTTCTTTTAAAGTTCTATATTATTTTACTACAACATCTTCTCTCTCTCTCTCTCTCCTTCTCTCTCTCTCTCTCTCTCTCTCTCTCTCTCTCTCTCTCTCTCTCTCTCTCTCTCTCTCGTTATCTATTAAATTCATTTCCTTCATTCTTAACCTTCAAATTCAATTTTTTTTAATTTCATTTCTCCGTCCTCTTACTCTTTATTTAATCCTTTTTGTTTTCAATATTAAAATTCGGGCAGTTTCGTTGTCACAATGCCACCGTTTTTCTTTCCATAACCTTTGTGTGTCTAAATATTTAATTTTTTGTTTTTTCACTTCTTTTCGTTTTTTTTAGTGTCTTTACAATTTTACCATTTTTATTATTTATATTATATGGTTCAATATTTATTCTGATGTAGTATTTTAGTTTTATAACTGGCGTTAGTAAATTTATTTTTAAAAAAATATTTTTTAGATTTTTTTCCAGAATATAAAATGTACATTTTCCATAAAAGAAAAATGTATATGTTTAATTTTAAAAAAATCACTTTAATGAAACAATACTATACTTCCATAAGTATTTGTGACGAATGTAACTATAAATTTAGGAAACAAAATTTTAGATACATTTACAAAGCAAGTCATTACTGCATTGCTATAAACAAATAGAGAATTAAGTTGACAGTTTATCTGTCATTCCTGCACACTTATAAATATCAGCTATTAATATCTTGTTCGCTTTTCTAATTTAACACAGCTTCAAACTTGTCAGCTGATTCATTGTTGGAAAGATTTATTGGGACGCCACTAATCAGGATTTACTGAACAGCGACCAGTCGTAATCCATTGTCTGGTCACAGATCGGCTATTTGTGTCCGGCGTAGTTTGACAATCAGTGACACAATATACATTCATGATGTAATTGCTATTGAAAAAAGAGGTTAACAAACATTATGTTTGGGATGTGAATCTTAACCCACAAAGGAAAAAAGATTTTGTAATCCCGTGAAGACTTATTTAAGCTACAAACATACTAAATACTTTTATATTTGTTTATTAGTTTTATATACAGTATACTCGTATAAACCATATAGTGTCGTACTATATATACTCATTCATAGGTTAGTTTTAACTTCTATAGCCTATATTGGTGGGTGTGTGTGTGTGTGTGTTTCTTCGTGCATAAATGTTTAGTGTGCACACGCCGTGAGTGTTTGCGCTCGCATGTGTGTGTGTGTGTGTGTGTGTTGTGTTGTGTGTTCTATCATCCCCTTTCAGAGCTCTCTTTTTCATCGTATCCTTCCAAGTCCTTTTCACATTATAGCTGAGTTCTCTAACTACGAATATTCATCTTACGCGTCCTGCTCTTCTAACCTACGCGTACTTTACCAGCCGTTTTTTCTTCAATATACGTTTTACAGCCTCTCCATTTCTTTTCCATGATTTATCTCCACTCAATATTTTGAGCTTTTCACTTCCCGCTGCAGAGCTGCATTCCATTCCGTCATCTTGTTTCTTGTTCTGTTTGTCATGATAAGGTCTTCAATTCCGTGTATCTTATTCTACGTATTTTAATATTAAAAAGTTTTTTTTGTAAGGTTTTTCTTAATTGTTTATTTTAGAGAATTCAAGTGAATCATTACTATTAGAGCCCTAATTTTAAAATTCGTTCTTTTGGACAATCTATACATTTTTAATATGCTGACAATATCCCGTTTTATATCAAAATTATTGTTTCCCGCACATTTTTAAAACGTTTAAAGTTTACTATAAACTATTCGTAAATTTAACGTCCACTGAAAAGAAATAAACTCAGAAAGCTCGTAAAGTTTCCTGGAGCACCAATTACTAAACTTTAAAAATTGACGAGTAGAATAGTCGTAATAAATTTATCAAAAGCTCATATAAAGCAAAGAATGCAGTTCGTTATTCGAGTCGGAAATGGTTGTCCTTTTCATGTCTTAATTCACGTATTAGTGGGAATTTCGTGAAATTTTCCTCGTTAAATTATTTTGCCTAGAAAAATCAACCGCATACCTTTTTTTATCATAAACTCAGTTAACTATCGATAACGTTATTTGTAAATAAATATCAGTCAATTTTAAAAAATTATTACGAAATTTCTCTCTTTAATTTTCTTTTGGGATCGTCATTTTTTCTCTAACTTTCCTTATAAAACTTTCCTAGAATTTTATTTTTCAACATTTCAGACACTTCAGCGCCTGAAATACTTTTTACAGTCATACAATAGAGCTCGTGATTGCCTTTTTAACATTTTAACTTTCAATCTCTTGAAGCCAACTACTTTATAAAGACCGATTTCTTCCTTGAGGCGATTTTTGTATGTGGCTTTCTATTGTTACGTATTTAAAATGTAAATACTTCAAACGATTTTAGTATGCTTAAAGATTTCTGTTTACGCATTATGCAGGCGAATAAAGAAAATCATGTTTGCAATAAGGTCCTATAGTTTTTATTTAATTATTTTTACTTTTCATTTAAATGTTATTGCTAAACTAATATATCGGTATGGTTGTAATAAATTGTGCACTGTAAAATAAGGTCAAGATTACAAAGCATTATCAGCATAAGCAATAAAATACGCATTTCTTTCTATTATATAAGATAATACACCTCCAGAAATAAGCATTAACCTAAACCGTGCATTGCTCTTTGTTGCATTAACATTATCGTTATTATATTTCGTTTTAAAGATGGGCGATTATCAAACCGACGCCTTCGATTCTGTTACGTTTTAATCCTCCTCATTTTATCTCACTTTCTAAATAAAGTTTAATTTAAAGGAAAACTAAAGTTATGTGTAAAGTGATCATTTTAAAAAAAGTATAAATTTCAATTTTAAAATAATAGTAGATAAAGTTTGTTTTTGTTATTTGATTCTATCTTCAACTTGAGCTACTAGTTTCCAATAATTATACAATTAAACATATAACAATATGTGTCTTTGGCAACAGAAACACTCATCTTTTGTTTAATGATAAAAGAGATGTGCCCCTTTGTCAACGTGTAACATATGAATCGTTATTACTATTTATTTTAAATAAATTCTTAAGGAATTTAGGTGTTGAATATTGCAATTATCTTGTTACATAATTAATAAAGTGATCTGCAAAGTCAAGAGCATTCCTAAATTGAACTTGTGAATGGTGCATTCAATAAATTTACCAATTATGTCAAAATAATATAAATCAAGTTTTAATGTATAAAATTTACATTAAAGATAAAAGAGAAAAAGAAAATACATTTAGAAACGTTTACACTGTTTTATATCTGGTTTTTACATTTGTTTAACTTCTTAAGAATTTACACAAATATTTTCACTATTTTAGTATTTATGGCATTGACATATGATATCCACAAAGAGCTTGCGTCTATATAAAATAAAATACATTTCAAATTAATTTATCTAACAGTTGAAAATTGGTTATTGCATCCCACGGATTAATCATAACTTCTTGCATTATTAAAATATGAAAACTTGTACTACTTTGCCGTCCTGAGTTAAATTTTGAAAGTTAAATTTTGATTTCACATTACCTTACATAAAATTAATAACTTATCTGGAACTGGAATTTATGTTGTACAGCGTGGCTCCTGGATCAGGCCTTGCCATTATTCATTTTGGATACGTGTTGGCTAGGGTGCTCGCCAGATGTCGGCTAATCAGTGATGAAACGTTTATACAAATAATAAAGGAAACTTTTAGACACTTCTTAACATAATTGATTTAAATTAAATTAAAGCTGTTAAAAATAAAATTTGTTCTTGAAAGGCCCCATCTTGCGACGTCCTTTCGGTTCGAAGACCTAACCGAGAAGAAGGTGTTTAGAGTTTACGTTGCGATTCCTGACCTTCTGCGCAACTTTCCGGCACATTTCTAATGTTTAGCTATTTTCATTAAAAAAGGGCTTGTGTAAATCATATCTCAACCAGTATTACTGTACATAGAATTATAATTTATAATTTTTTTTTAATTTTTATTTTTAAACTAATATTTTGTTTTCTGATACTGCTGATATTCTGCTGTAATATGTAACAATTTTGCCTAAAATAACGTTACAAACGCAAACCTTTATTTTATACTTCATGAAATGTTAGCGTTGTTGCAACACGTTTTTCAAATCATAGGTGATATTACCAGTGGAGCAGTTCATAACAAAACGTTTTAGATAGAACACTGGAAATTTTTTTTTTTTTTTTAATTTCTGTAATTGATTAGGGTGACACCAAATCGCCTATGATAAGATTATCAGTGAGTAACTAAAAGTAATTTATTTCATTGAAAGTTAGTGAATACTTTTAAGAGTTCAAATAATTAAGGTAAACATAACACGTACAACGGACAAAAGACAATCTTGTGTAACAGGATTTCTGTTTCGTGGAAATGTAAAACCACTAACAATGTGTTTTCAGAATACGAAACATGTTTCTCGGGTTTTTTATACAAATCCCTATATACAATAAAGCTGCATTATACTTTTTATCCCTGGTATTATAAATACATTTAAAATGCCTTATAAAAATAAATATAGAAGATAATTGTGGTTCATTTATTTCGAGTAGTTTTTTTTATTTCGAGTAATTTTGATGGAACATTCAACAAACCGTTCGCTTAAACTCTTAAATGAGGGAGTTCTATAAGAGAATTGTTAATTTTCCATAAAGCAATGAGTAATATTTCGTTTATTAAACTCATTTTACTGGAAACAGTAGGAAGTCTTCTTTCTAGAAACATTAAATCTAAACAAAATTGATTTTTTTTTTTCTGTTTTGAAATAGATTGAATGGTCTAGTAGTTAAGAGAGCTTGTCTATAATTTTAACATCTGTGATTCGATTTCGATACCACCAGATGGTTTTTCGTTTGTCGTTTTTCGTAAACATTGATGAACTCAACGTTTACAAAAACTTATACAGAAAGGTTTGTACAAAATCGTTCTGAGTTAGAATAAATTTACAAACCTAATCTTTGAATCTAACCTAACTATCAAACCTAACCTCTAGTAAATCTAACCTAACAAACCTAACCTTTACGTAAGCCTAATATAAATATCATACTATGTACGTAAACGTAACCCAGCTAACAAAAATCTTCTACTTTGGAGTAACCTAACTTTCAAACATAACCTGCATGTATATTTAACCTAACTATCAAACCTTACCTCTAGGAAATCTAACCTAACAAACCTAACCTTTACGTAAGCTTAATATAACTATCAAACTATCTACGTAAACGTAACCAAGCTAACACGAAACCTCTACTTTGGCGTAACCTAACTTTCAAACATAACCTGCATATATATTTAACCTAACTATCAAACCTAACCTCTAGTAAATCTAACCTAACAAAACTAACCTTTACGTAAGCCTAATATAACTATCATACTATGTACGTAAACGTAACCCAGCTAACAAAAATTCTCTACTTTGGCGTAACCTAACTTTCAAACATAACCTGCATGTATATTTAACCTAACTATCAAACCTTACCTCTAGTAAATCTAACGTAACAAACCTAACCTTTACGTAAGCCTAATATAACTATCATACTATGTACGTAAACGTAACCCAGCTAACACGAAACCTCTACTTTGGCGTAACCTAACTTTCAAACATAACCTGCATATATATTTAACCTAACTATCAAACCTTACCTCTAGGAAATCTAACCTAACAAACCTAACCTTTACGTAAGCTTAATATAACTATCAAACTATCTACGTAAACGTAACCCAGCTAACACGAAACCTCTACTTTGGCGTAACCTAACTTTCAAACATAACCTGCATATATATTTAACCTAACTATCAAACCTAACCTCTAGTAAATCTAACCTAACAAACCTAACCTTTACGTAAGCCTAATATAACTATCATACTATGTACGTAAACGTAACCCAGCTAACAAAACTCTTCTACTTTGGCGTAACCTAACTTTTAAACACAACCTGCATGTATATTTAATCTAACTATCAAACCTTACCTCTAGTAAATCTAACGTAACAAACCTAACCTTTACGTAAGCTTAATATAACTATCAAACTAGCTACGTAAACGTAACCCAGCTAACACGAAACCTCTACTTTGACGTAACCTAACTTTCAAACATAACCTGCATATATATTTAACCTAATAAACCTTACCTCAACTTAAACTTATCTTAACTATCAAATCTAAAATACAATATCAAGAGCATAGTGGTACAATATATTACAATGAAAATATTGGGAAAACCCCAATACCTCAAAAATATTAAAAAATAACAAATAAAACAAGTTACTTAAAATTAAACCCTTATGTACATTTCGATGACCATGTCATCATCATCAGAGGGTCTTATTACAAAATTACAATCCTACAAACAAGAAGTTAAAAACTAGAGTGATACCAATCAATCAGTCAGTCAGAGAAATAGGGGGTTTTGTGGCCCCCGTGGTTATGCATCGTCTGTCACCGACTATGGCTGCGGGTAGGAATATGGCAACAGGGCTTTTGGTAGGGGCTGGATGTAGGAAGGGCATCTGCCAGGCAGGATTTTTGGGTGAGACGGTAATAAGGATTTTATTCTGGAGGACTACGTTTATTTTAAATATTTGGACTGGCTGACTGACTTTTTTTAATAATTATTATTAATTTTATTTTTGATATGGCGCAAACCATATCAAACCTCAATTCCCGCAGAGCCCCTGGTTTGGATGGCATATCCAACCATACACCCAAGATAGTCCCTCTTCCCATGTTGATGTCCATCATAAACCTATTTAATGGATACAAACGAACACGCCACAACCCTACGTCGTGGAAGGGAGCAAAAGTAGCCCTGTTCTTCAAACCTAGAAATAGGGCTCTTCTTCCCCAAAACTATAGGTCTTATATTACCCCTACCTAACTTCTCAAAGGTCTTCGAGAGACTACTTAATGATAGGATCCTTCAATATATAGCCCCTACCATACGCAGTGACCAATACGGCTTTCGCAGTGGCCATTCCACAACCCTGCAATT
Organism: Prosapia bicincta; assembly: GCA_036971475.1. Taxonomy (NCBI): domain Eukaryota; kingdom Metazoa; phylum Arthropoda; class Insecta; order Hemiptera; family Cercopidae; genus Prosapia; species Prosapia bicincta. The sequence continues at coordinate 159,695,912 of JBAIZL010000005.1, forward strand.
AACCAATGTGATTAACTCCCTTGCAGATGGCTTCAACACCAGTCATTCCTGGATATCAGCAAAACGTTTGACAGGATATGGCATGAGGGCCTCCTGTACAAACTGGCAAACAGTCCCGTACCGCCATGCTATGTACACCTCATTCATTCGTACCTCAACAAGAGATGGTTCCAGACGTCCGTCGAAGGTACTCTTTCCGCACGACGTCCGATTGAGGCCGGAGTGCCTCAAGGTTCAGTTCTGGGGCCGTTATTGTATCTTGTGTACACCAATGACGTTCAACTATACCCATCTGTCGGAATGCGGCTCTTTGCTGACGACTCCATGTTTCAGTATCGCACCCTTAGTGTCAATTTTGGAGTTCGATACATGCAGAGACAACATAACCTTCTCCAACCGTAGCTTCGAAAGTGAAGAGTTGCAGTCAACACGGACAAAACCGAAGCCGTTTGTTTCACCAACAAACGAGCATGTCCTGTCGCACAACTCTTTCTCAACAACAATCCCATAGCATGGAAAACCACAGTACAGTATCTAGGAGTGACGCTTGACAACAAGCTGACTTTTCAGCCCTATCTCCAGCGTGTCATCGGAAAGGCTATTGGCGCTCGTCAAAAACTCTTCCCTGTCATTCGCGGAGCTGGGAACCCGATCCCAATATCCGTCAGGCTGATGATGTACCAAATGTACATCAGACCCATCCTCACCTACGCAGCTCCCGCTTGGTACTCCAAAGTGAGAAACATGATAATAGCCGCGGGACTTAACGTCCCACCCCTAGATTACTTCATTGTCAAACTGACTTCATCACTTAAAGATCGAGCAGAACGCTCCTCCCATCTGCATTTGTCGGCAATAGTCACAGACCCGACACCGCCTCACAAAAATCCAAGTCTAAACAAATTTGTCTAATCAACAGCAAAAAAGTATACAAAGCTCAGCACCAAACAACCACGTGCAAAATTTAAATGTAAAAGACCTCACAGAAGCCTATAAAGCAATCAGCCAACGAACCACACTGAAAATCACCATAAAGTCAAGAGCATCAATTTAAACTGCCGTAAATGAGTTTTTCTAGAAACGGCACATCAAAGGAGCGAGACAGAGAGCTCCGTCCAACAAGCCAAGGATTGGTATCACTCTAGCTTGTAACTTCTTGTCTGCTAGATTGTGATTTTGTAATAAGACCCTCTGATAAAGATGACATGGTCATCGAAATGTACATAAGGGTTTAATCTTAAGTAACTTGTTTTATTTGTAATTTTTTATTATTTTTGTGGTATTGGGGTTCTTTCCAATATTTTCATTGTATAAAATCTAACCTATACGTAAAACAAACCTAACAAACGACATGGTTTTCTGTCCTCTCTGTTATCGAACCTAAATTTTACCTGGATTGTTTTTGCTCTGTAATTTAATTTGTCCTGTGCCTTTAATCAGAGCTAAAAATGCAGTGCACGTACTTCCTATCTTTAGCGTTGAATAAAAACTGTCAATAATCAAATAATACCTTTAGCCTTTCCTTTCTCAATTGTATACCTTATCTAGTTTAATTCCCTTGTATCCGAACTTGATGATAGTAAACTCTATTACTGTTTTAAGAAATCGGTTTAGGTCAGTCTTTACTGGCTGTGCCCTGGTTTACTTGTTTAGTTGCCAAATCAGACAGTCTGATGGAATCGCCAAGTCCATGAAAGTAAGGACTGGCACATCCGTCTTTTACATTGTGTCCTTCTGACTCCATTTCTTGAACTCTCTTTGCCGTATCTCCTTTCCGTTTACCTACCAGGAATAACGTTTTTTGAAGAGATAATGAGGCTGCTAGTCCAGTAGTTATAAATTCTCTCTCTCTTCTCTCTCTCTCCCTCTCTCCCTCCCTCTCTCCCTCTCCTTCTGTCTTTCTTTCTCTCTCTCTCCCTCCCTCTCCTTCTGTCTTTCTCTCTCCTTCTCTCTCCTCTCTTCTTATCCAACGACACATTTATTTTTCGATAGTAACAAGCTTGACCAAGATATTCGCATTACCAGCCAATCGGCCCACTTCTAAAAAGCCTCAACCTTTTTCACTAGGGTACCGATCATTCTCGGAGCTTAAATTTCGCATAATAGAACTAAAAATACATAACGCTTGAGATATTTGGCTCTGAGAGGTAACGTTAAGCTGTTTGAGGTAAATATGCATTTCAAGTTACTAAATGGCACTCTCCCATTTTCTATTTTCGTTCGTATTTCCTTTGCTTGGTTCTATCTTAAACTGTCGTTCCTATATAAATCTACGTTACTATATATTCAATTGTATTTAATTCTTTATCTTTCAGTACCAACAACTGTCTTGTTAGTTTTTGATTTTTTCTCATAAACATACGTTTGTATATTCATGTTTAGTTTTAGATTATATTCTTCGCTTGCTGTTTGGCTTTAATCAATATACAATGCAGCTTTTCTATTCTACTATCAAGTATTATAGTGTTGTGCTTCTATATCTTATTAAGTGTTTCTCCGTTTACTTTTATGCCTTCAGTGCTCTCGTCTAGTTGTGTATTAGATACTTCTTCTGAAAAGGTGTTGAACAGATTTAAAGATACAAATCCGCACACAGTGTTAATACACAGCTATTTAGATATTTTATTATTATTTATCACAATAATTCATTCGGACATTATTGATTCTTTATTTTATAAAATAAAATTTTTTCAAACTGTGTCCACAGTTTACCTTATAGTTTGTATCTTTCAATTAATTAAAAAAAAATTGTATACCATTCAGGTGGTTAGTGAAAAAATTTACTAGCAGTTATTCGTCATTGATTTCAGTTTTTCTTCTTGATTTATCTTGATTGAATTCTTAATGATGTACTATCAGAAATCGAAATACGTTTAGACGAACAATTGATTTCCTTCACATTTTGTGAACAAGAAACCAGCATCTACTACCAATTCATTTGTTGACCAAAGGTTAATACTAAACAAGTACACTAAGGATGTCACTAACCACCACTTTACCAACTAGAGACTAGTATCGGCGTCGATAATTTGAATACTTTGATAGTCTTTAGCCAAAGATTGTGTAACAATCCGTTTATTTGTCATGAACTTTTAACTTGTTTGTTTTATAAACATAAATTTGTTACATTATTTTCACCAATTAATCCAACTAAACTCATAATATAAAAATTGAGCTTCTTAAAAGGAAATAAGAGTGTTGATGGTACATAAAAAAATTTAAATAGAAATATAGGAAACATTTAAATGCATTCCGAGTATCAAACATTACGTGGACTGTAAACCTAATTTAGCCACCATTCTTTGAATATCTAGCGCGTTTTTTTATGATTTATCACAAATTATATATTTATTACTACAATATTAATATATATATATATATATATATATATATATATATATATATATATATATATATATATATATATATATATATATATAATATCGCAATATGTATTCTTGTGTATTAATAAAGAACATAAATCAAAATACAAATACAAGAATTATAATTGAATTTACAATTCAAACCTTTTCGTTGGCTAACAGTAAATTAAAATTGTAAATTCAATTATAATTCTTGTATTTGTATTTTGATTTATATTCTTTATATATATATATATATATATATATATATATATATATATATATATAGTCTATATATATATATATATATATATATATATATATATATATATATATTGTATATATAATATATACAATATATATAATTAATATATTATTTATATATATAATATATAAATATATTATATATTATACAATATTAATATATATATATATATATATATATATATATATATACAATTGAATTGTAAATTCAATTATAATTTTTGTATTTGTATTTTGACTTAGTTCTTTATTAATACACAAGAATACATATTGCGATATTTATATATATATATATATATATATATATATATATATATATACAATATTATCTATATATAATAATATTTATTATTATTATATTAATAATAATATTATTTATATATATATATGAATAGTATAATTTAAGTAATTGTATTTTTAGAACTGTATTTTTAATTATTGAACTCATTCTAGTACGCGATAGTTAGCGACGGATTTTAATAATTTTAAATATACGAACGTTAACCTTTTAGAAAAACGGAGGCTAAAATTACTTACTAACGCTGTTAATAAAAATATCGCTTAGAGTCGGTCAGTTTATTGCGTCTATATACTTTCAAAATAAATTTTTATTTCTTCTTTAAAGATAGATTTTAAAAAATATATTATTTTGGGAGAAATTTTAATTTTAATTAAACTCACAGAGTGTTACCTTGAGACCGTTACGGTCTTGTAAAAGTTTACAGAATCTTGTGCAGCCAAAACGTGCCTAAGCATTAATATGGATTGTCGGATACAGTATATTTACACCTTGACTTTGTTCATTTAACTTTTACATAGAAATAATGAGAAAACTATTAAGGTTTTTTCTTTTAAAATCACTCTCTCTTCAGAATTACATAAATATTAAGATATTTTACATCTTTATTAAAGTTTTTTAAATTCAGTACAGTAGATCCTCGATTGTTCGTAAGCGAGTTTCGCGTAACCGACGTAGTACAAAAAATATACAGTGCGTATGTAGGTTTTCTTGGATCTTGGCTCCTAACGTAAAAATACTTCTTGAATTTGTATTTTTATTTGTACCTCATTATTTTACTTAATAATGTAGTAGATGTGTTTTTGTAGAGCTTTGACCTCGTTTTCATTCACTGCATCAGTTTCTCATTTTCCTTACGAATTTTACACGCTCAGTATTATCCACTTTTTTTACCATTCACGGTATCCTCGGACCACATCAACTAGGATAATCATGGCTCTAAAGCACTCTTCCCAAACTGGGGGGCTTAGATCTCCCCCTCGGCGTGAAAGCAAGTCAGAAAGGGGCGAGAGCAGTTGAAAAGTAATAACATAAATTAAATATATTCAATATTATAGGAACAAACTTGATGTTGCTAGTGACTTGAGTTGTGTCCTTATTAAAATCAACCTCAAGTAGGCTTGATAGTGTAATCAATCCAGTTTCAAGCATCTCACTAACAGACTTTTGTCTTATCAGTTAAAATTTACCTTACAAATTAAAACTTGAAATGTTATATCATGTTTCTTGTAAAAGAAGAATTTATAAATAAATTGTTCTTAATATATATTATATAATATTCTTCTTCATATGCCCATACTATTTATTTATAGTGTAAAGTTGAGGGGGCGTGGGAGGATTTCATCTCAAGAGGAGGGGTATGTGGATCCAAAACGTTTGGGAACCGCTACGCTAAGGCATTTCAACAATTAGATAATTTTAATTATTAAATAAGTGTGTCACAATTTTATTTATAATTCCAACAGTATTTATCAAATCTTTAATTAACTAAACAGTTTTAATTTTTAAAACATTTAATGAATTTCAACTGCTTGAACAGTTTTTATTATTAGCGAACGAATTGTACAAACTCTCACTAAAATTGTGAATTCACGATTTTTACAATCAGTTACATTGTAACTAATTATTCTTTGCGACAAGAGGGGCCATGGGTTGCCATGGCAACTGAACGCGTTAAGACAGCTTAATTCAATACTCCGGTTTTAACGAAACTTAAACATCAAGTCTCGTTTGGATATGAATAGAGAGTCAGTAAATGACTAAATCCTATTAAGTTTATATCCACTTTTTCCATTTATAATTGGATGCTTTATCTACCCGTAACGATGTTTCACTTAGCATGCGCGAGCACATTGTTTCTTTAATGAATAATTGCAAACAAAGAACTATTTTAAACCAATTTTTTTTAACTTCTCATTTCGAACTGTCCTAAGAAGAATAACATGTTTTCTCCCAACCTGGATCTTAGAATTTTTATTACATAAAAAGAAAGCCTGCCGTTTTAGATATTTCATACTTAAGAATGGTTTAAACTTTTTGATATCATTTAGCAAAAAAACACTACTTACTGATGTTTTTCAGCAGATGCGTTTCGCACGAGATCAGTGCATTGTTTAATGTTGTGAGTGACGCACAAGACTGTTGCTCAAGTATTATTTAGAGTCTGAGGAGCTTTAGAGTTCATGTTGTGCTTTTGTTCATAGAGTGGTTGTTAATTATTTGTTCGAATACAGTATTTGATTGTAGGTGCGTTTTAACGTTTATAATGTGTAGTGTTGGTTTTTGTAGTGCTTGAATATTTGGAGGTTTTTTTGTTGTGTTTAGTTTATTGCTTTTGTTGAAGAAATGTAGAACTTTTTAATTTGTGTCAATGCTGGTGTATGTCTGTAGCGTGTTATGTATATGTGTAGGAAAGTTTGATTTAGGTCGTGTGTTTTTTACGACTTTTATGTGTTCCTTATATCGTGTAGCGAGTTTCGTCCTGTTTGACCTATGTAGAAGCAAGTGCAGTCGTTGCATTTATACTTCGGCAGTATTGTATACGCTGCCCTTTTGTGTTTTAGTGTTGTGTATGTATTTTAAGGGAACTATATACTTTACTTTTCGGAATAATGAAGCTATTTTTTATCTGTTGTCATGATATGCTAATGTTATGTATTATTTTTGTTATGTATAATTGTTGTTTTTTATGGTGTGTGTTGGTTTTTTACGTATTATATTGTCTATCAGGGTGTGTTTTTATCTGTTTCTAATGGAAAATGTATTTGGTCATGTTGAGTACTTGACTCACGGCATTGAGCTTGGGCTCATCTAGTTGAAACGAGTCTTCTGAAAAACATATATAAGCTGTGGCGCCCCGAAGGGAAGAGGGTGCTGGCCTTACTCAGCATCTCTATAAAGGAAACAAATTACAATAGTCATCATACATTTGAAAAGGCATAGTGCGCCTTATATTAACTACCAAGATTGACCAATAAATAATTGTTATTTATTTATTTTTTAGTTTTATTTGTGCCTGAAGTATTAGGAGCGTTAGTTAATTACCAAATTAAAATGTTGATATTATTTAAATGCATCAATAATAAAAACTTCATGAATATCCCTTCAAAATAAACAGTTAAAGAGTTTGCGCCCTAAAATAAAACGAAGTATGTATTAAAGTATCTTGAATGATTTGGTGGAATATTACAACTGAGTTGATGCCCCCCTGTTTTTGGTGTCCTGGCCCCCTTAACAAAATTCTGGGTGCGCCGCTGCCTGTAATTAGTGTTTTTGTCAAGTGGTATTAATACGAAAATATTTTTTTAAAAAGACTCAAAATACACCACACAGAAATTACAAGATTTAAAAATATTTTCTTATTTTATTTTCATAAACATTTACGATTAAAAGTAAGTATACATTCTAACTTTGCTAACACATTTTGGAAGCACTAGCTTTAGTCCTAAAAGCTCCAAGGTTCCCGGCCATCCGATAAACATCGTTCTTCTTATTTCATTTTAGATCCCTTCGAAATAGTAGTAGCCTATGTTAAAAATGTGTTTCTAGTATATTTTTATATTACTCTTTTAAACCAATTATTTTCATAGTGTACTGGTTTATGTTAGGTCACTGAAGTGATTTTGCACAATTTGAAACAGCAAGTGACAGGAAAATCGATTAAAAGATTTAAAATACTACAAGAACTGAAAACATTTGACCATTATGAAGGTTATTCTCCTACAAGACACAATATTCTAAATACTTCTTCAATTATAATGTTGACTCAAACATAAAGTTTTATAATTCAAAACACAACTTGGAATTTATTTAAAATTTTAGCTTTTGTATGACCCACAATCGTACACGTTTCATTAGTAAAACATTATTTCGGAGTAGCAGATATTTTCCAAACAAAACGGATAGTGGGACTTGCAATACCTCTATTAATATTTGTTTGCTTCCGAATTTCCATTTTTACTTCAGAAAACACATAAATGTTTACATAATTGTCGCAAACTCAATGATAGTGGCGGAAGATAAGCGAAACATTCTACTTTCACTCAGGAAGTAAACCACAGAGAGATTGTAAAATATTTAATCGCAAATACGTATTCACATCACAGACAAGATTTTTGTACAAGCACATAAATTGTGCAACAATCAAGGTTGTAACTATTAGAAGTAACTCGCTTATTAAATCTGATCATATGCTCAATTGAGTAAACCTGTTATGAGTACACACATGTAATCTTAGTATTGCGGAACAATAGGAGCTGTAACAATTTAGTAGTAAATCGTTTACTGAATCTGATCCTATACATAAATAAGTAAGCGGAGTGCGTAAACGTTATTGGAAGTATTTCTCCATTTTATCGCCTCTTCGAAAGTGATACAATTTATACTGAAACTAAATTGCTGCTTTTATATAGGCCTACATTTATTTCGTATTAATTTATACTCTTAAATTTTGTAGTCCATTAAGTTCGGTGAAACTTTATTAATCACTTTTACATTTATAATAATAATATCGTTTTCTGAAATAAATTAATTGAGACCTAATTTTTGTAAATACTTAATAAATGTCTAAATAAAAACTAGATTTCATTTAAAACGCATTATGAAACGTTTGACCCAGAACCCTTTTGTCTAAATTAAATAGATCAAAGTATAAATCTGTTACAGTAGTTAACTCACTAGGTTTCAGTGGTCTTGCATTACGTGTGTATTTTACAACAGCAGTAGTATAATAATTCGCTGGAGACAAAGTGGGTTTATAGCCCGACTTTAAAGCAAAGGCCAGAATAGAATCCCAGGAATGTAAACAATTCAGAATCATTACTCCAATCCTCGCTTGCCCAACCTCGCTTTCACTGTTTAACTGTTGGGAAAGTAACGATTCCATTCGGATAAGTCACATCCTAACTGCGATAGTAAGCGACATTTTTCCTGAATATTTCATTTAGACTTCCTCACCCCTCCATTTTATAAAATAAATAAACGCTATAGCCATATGAAAAAAGAAACAAATATTGTACATATATATATATATATATATATATATATATATATATATATATATATATTATTTTTTTCAAGATTAAATAATATACACTAATTACAGGAATTAATTTATTGAATAATACACTCAAAGCACTCAAGCTATCCTAACAGGAAAACCTATTTGATATTTTACATATATATATATATATATATATATAAAGAACTAAGTCAAAATACAAATACAAGAATTATAATTGAATTTACAATTCAAAGCTTTTCGTTGGCCAACAGTACCAACATCATCAGGAATATTAAACAATTAAAATTAACATATGTGCAAATTAGATCAAATTAATAGCAATCCCAAATCAATTACAATGTTGTTAAACTTTTATTTTGCTGCCCTAACATTACAAACACTAAATATAGTATCAAATTTAGATTTTACTTGTATTTGTTCATTTATCAACTCATTATTATTATTATATTTATGTATTTCTAAAGCTTCATAAATATTCATTCTCAGGGCGTTGTTAATTTCTTTTACAAGTATCATATTATCTATATTAGGAAATATGTGATTATTAATAATACAATGACTAGCAAAATGTGATTAGCATATAAATTTCTGGCTTTTTATATACATTAAAATGTTCCTTATATCTATCTTTAGGTTTTTTAGTTTGGCTTATATAAACTTTATTACAAAAATCATATTCTAATTTATATACACCGTTTTTTTCATGCATATTAATAATATTATTATTATTCATTATATTTATTAATTTATTATTAGTAGGCCTATTATATGCGAATTTTATGTTGCTACCTTTAAACAATTTTGTGATATTTTTTATTTCATTACCAAAAAATGTAAATGAAGTCCATATGACATTTTCATCATTAATTTTGTAAATTAGATTATTATTTTGTTTCTTTAAAATATTATAATTAAGTTTATCAACAGTTTTCTTTTTATAGCCATTCCCAATTGCAATTTGATAGATAACGTCTTTCTCTCTTATTTTGTTTTCATTATTCATAGGTATTTTATGTAATCTATATAATAAATTGTATAATGCAGCAATTTTTTGATTATACGGATGGTTAGAATTATTAGGTATAATTTGGTTAGTTTGTGTCGGTTTACGATATATGTTAAATTCAAATTCATTTTTATGTCTTATAATTGTTATATCTAGAAAGTTGATCTTATTACTTTTCTCCATTTCATAAGTAAAATTAATATTTTTATTTATCTCATTTATTTTATCTAAAATAGTTATTACGTTTATACCATTATTATTAGATACATACAACCCATTAATTTTAATTGTTTAATATTCCTGATGATGTTGGTACTGTTAGCCAACTAAAAGCTTTGAATTGTAAATTCAATTATAATTCTTGTATTTGTATTTTGACTTAGTTCTTTATTAATACACAAGAATACATATTGCGATATTTATATATATATATATATATATATATATATATATATATATATATATTGAAAACAATTTATTTATTTATACATACTTTAACAAGAAGCATGATATATATTTCAAACTTTAATTCGAAAATGAAATTTCAACTGATAAGAGAAAAATCTGTTAATAAGATGGATCCGCTTGCATATTTTTCACTAGCGTGCCTATTTGAGGTTGTATTTCAGTAAGGTCACAATGCAAGTCATTGCCAACATCAAGTTTATATCTATATTTTGTTTTTATTGCAACAAATGCTGAAGATGTTGATTTAATTTCAAGTTTACAGAATTTGCACAGCCTTTACTTGTATTTCTCTTATAAATGCATGCATTTCACTTAAATTTTTTGAACATTCTTGTCAATAAAATTACCAATGTAAAAAGAATTTGAGGTGCAAATTTAATTTTAAATTTTGATAAATTGTGTACTTCTATTTTAACTAAATTAGAATTTATATTACTATTTTGCAACTGGTCTTGGCCCCTTCTGACCTGCCTTCACGCCCCTCAAGGAGGGCGCCCCCCCCCCCTAGTTTGGGAACCTATGATTCTAACGAATCTATATAGTTATACATGTAATGATGTATACAACTATTTGAACTTAATTAAGTGGTAACATGTGATTTAACACAACAGCTGATTTTATAATATACGTTATGTTGTATAACAGTTGTCTTTACGCGTAGGTTGTTATTTAATTATCAAGGTACATTATTAAGGTAAAATGATATTCAATATTTTTTATTAGTTAATAAATATATTATTATATATTTTAATAAATAATATCACAAATAATTCAATATAATGATACGGAATTTTATATTTTTATTCCAATTTTTAAAATGAAGTGGCGCGGTTGACCCTTTTTAAGAAAGGATTTCAATTAATTTTGGAAATAAAATTTTGATTCAATTAATTTTTAGCCCCTAATAAAGGTTTTCTAACTATTATATTCTCTTAACTAGATTTTATTAAATCCCCTATGACTACATTTTGCAAATTAGGTATCATTTAGCAGTTATTATATATATTTATTTGTTTATTTATGCATTGTAGATGCAGCTAGTTGCTGTGCACATTCATTATTGTTAGACATATTTGTGTCGTTACCTTCAGAGTTTACTATATAAACGTTACCCTTATTATGAATTAATTTCTCTTATTTATTGTTGCGTTTATTTTACTAATAATTTTCTATTGCGATTTTATTCACGTGCATATATTTAAAATTAAATTCATTCCGTTTCTTTGTTTTAAAGTTTTAAAGCATATTTTGTGGAAGTTATAATATATACAAAAAGTCGCTTGGTAAAACTATAAAGGCTATAAATCTTACCTTTAAGTACACAGTTAGCATTGTTAAAAGTCAGGGTCAAGTTTTAATCTCCTTTTATTGACAAAACAATGAGATCACTATTGAGATTTTCCAACGTTCTGATGATGCAAAATGTGTTAGCAAAATATACATAAACGTTGTGTGGATATCTTAGTGTTTTGTTGGTAACGATTCGATTATTTGTCGTATTAAAATTCCTGATTCAGTGCTCTGTATTATAATAACAATGAATTGTTATTATATATAAAACCTAAAAATATCGAATGTCTCGACAAATATTTTTGCGTGTTTACTGGATTTCTAGAATTTTCTGTTAGGTGCAATTCTAAGACTTATTTTATTACCTTTTCAGGCTTTACAATATAGAAAAGTACAATGCCGGTCGTCAATTACCGCGGTAAAGCTTTCATTCCGATCTCGTTTCCACAAGAGTTGAAAGAAGGGTGAATCCTCCCTAGCGTTATCTATCTAACGAAGTGCTATATGAACTTCAATAAGGAAGGATTCATCCAATAATGAGAATGAATGAGAGATATATTCCCAATTAATATTTCTGAAAACATAACATCCAATTAAAAATATATTGCGATTTCTTCAAAAAATAATATTTCTGAAGATACTTCAAGTAACAAGATAACGAATGGGATTTGTTCTGAAATTAATATTTTCTAATACAATGCGAATAAGAGAGAGATATGATCCCAATTTTTCTGAAGATGGACGAAGCAATGAAAAATAGACAGGGCTTTGAACCAAAATTGACATGTCTGAAAACACCTAGTGTAACAAGAAGGGGACGTTTTAAACCTAATATTCCAGAAAGTGTATCCTGCAATGAGAAAAATCAAAAGAATAGCCCGAAGGTAATGTTGCTAAAGTGCCATCCTGTAATTATAAGGAGCGAGATAATTGTCCCGAAGTTAATATTTTTGCAAATTTAAAGTAATTAACATTTTAATTAACTTTACGTTTGTACTTTTAAAAATGTTTCATTTCACTTTTAGAGAGTTAATTACTTTTTTAAATAATATTATTTTTTGCTCACAAACACATACATTTTTATTTATTTATTTTTTGTTTGTTTGTTTACTCTACATGCTTTATATTTATATTAATTTGTTGCCATTTAAAATATTTGCCGGTAAACAATTAGTTGATGAAAAGTAAAATGGATATAAAATGTGCTTCCATTTTTAATTGTAAAAACAACAAAAATCAAATAAAATTTATTAAAAAAATATCATTTTTAATTAATTTTTATTATTATGTTTTTATTTAAGAAACATATAATAATTACAATAATTTATTGGTCTTTCTTAAAAATGTAAGGTATTTCATTTTTTTTTTTTTTTTTTTTTTTTTTGCCTTTAATACAAATATATAGGCCTATCTGTCCAAGATGAAAATACTTAATCAACTAAAAGGAACTCCATTTTTAAGAATCAAAACCAGCGACCACTGTTGTTTCTGTGCTCGTTGATTGAAACTGTTTCATGACACTGAAGATTAAACCTATGATTTAGATGAAAAATAAACTAAAAAATCCATTGTAAATTTCCTTTCTGGCAAATAAATAGCTTTTTTCCTTTATTACTGTATTATTGTATAGGGCTATAAGCGCACGATTGCTTTACTGCCATTCGATGTCTGGGTAAATCTTAGGTTTTAGTTATAAATTGTAGAATTAAATATAGTAAATAAAAATTGTAGGACTAAATAAATTTAGTAAACATAATGTTTTATAAATTAGAGATGATCTTTCGTGTTTTACCATTAGTGTTTACCAATTACGACAAGATAAAACAATAACTACATCTCTATAAATTTTCTTGATAGCAGTGATCACGTCGGATAAGGTTAGCTTAGGCTAAGTTTTGTTTGGAAACATTTACCGTCTCTCAGTAAAACTTAAGATTTACCGAATTTATGATGATAAAAGCTAGGAATGAACAATGATCACAAAAGGGTTCGAAATTTATCAGTAATAATTGGTCAATTTTTAGTTTTGTTGGAAAATTTAAGTTTTACCAATATGCGACTTTTACATTAACATACAAAACAGATAGTTACATTAGAATGGTAGCTTCATATACTACTGTCTGTAACTAGCTGTGTTGCGGATTGCTGTCCCCGAATTCCGGGCGTTCCTGTAACAAAATTCATATTGTGACAATGTACTCTATCATTAGTAACATTCTTATATTTGTTTCTAGGTTCTACTGTAAACAATATAACACTTATAAAGTGCCTAGGTCTCTTAGGAATAAAGCAGACCCTATTTTAGGACCCATTTTTTAGTACGAGGGACATACTCATTTCCAAAATCCTGGTCCTACCAGTTTCTTAGTTTACATTAGTATCCTGCTGGTTTATAAAGAGCTAAATATTTTATTTACAACATATCGCGTCAGTCAGCAAATTAACGCGCCTATTTTTCTACTGTTACATTAACCAAACATATTTGAGGTTAATTAACAAGATATTATTTTAAGTTAATTATCAAGCTTGGTATAACAATTAATTTAGTTGAACAAATATATTTATACCTATATAATTTCCACTAAACCATCAAAAAACTGGAAAAGCCTATTTCACATTATCAAAAATATTTTACAATAATAATAATAATGGTCTTTGTTTACACCATGAAACATGGCGAGCTAGGGTAGAGCTACGTTACTTGGCCCTTATGGTATTCAAGGAAGGTAATGTGGCCTGGATACGGTTCAGCAGCACATTATTACCCTAAGTACTCTTTTTTACAAGAAAGTTAAATCCCGCTATTATTGAAGCCAGAACGTTACTGGCGTATTCAAGTTCTACATCCACTTAACCACGCAGCTACGCAGAAAATATTTTATCAGGAAGCAAACTGTTTGTGATCAAGTGACCTGAAAACGGGAGATTTGCGTTATGTGTCATTCATATTACTATTTAGATTATTCAGAATAATTGGTCTTAATTGGTTCTGCGCTCTAGTGGCTAAAAATAGTATTATTCTAGTGCACATTGGCGGTTTTTAAACTCTTAGCAGGATGAAACTACCAACTCACCAACAATGAGTTAAGGAACTGGTGTAGCCGTTATTTTTAAAGTGATTGAAACAAATTAATATAATATTTAACTTATCAATCTTGTTATAAAGTACGTAAACGTCAACAAAACAACACACAAAACGTAACACTACAATAACAAACAACAATCTGTTCACGTTTACTATGAGAAACTATCCTAGTTGAAATGTAAAGTCTGTATTGTAACCTGCACGGAATTGGAAACCAGATTTAGATTTATTCGTAATTCATACGCCGTGTGCTCAGGACTACACCGTAAGCCTCGTTTAATCTATTTCTCCCCCGCATCCCTCAGCGTCTGCAACACCGGTCGATACGTCGCCTGCCGTATGACGGAATACTACGGCGGCATATTCTAAGGTGTTGTAAACGGCTTTTGCTCCTTATTAATCCACTTGGGTGATGATAAAATTATATATATATATATATATATATATATATATATATATATATATATATATATATATATATATTTATTTATTTATTTATATATATTATTATATAATATAATATATTTATATATATATATATATATATATATATATATATATATATATATTATATATATATATATATATATATATATATATATATGTATATGTATTAAATATAATAATAAATAAACAGATCTAAAAGCTCTACGTTACCATTAGATGAAACGAACATTGTTTTTACACGTATTTACGGATATAATCATTTTGAAAACTCCCTTTATTATATATTCCCGCTATTACATTAGTTTTCTTCACTGCACCCTTACTATGAATTTTATGTCTCTACATTCCTTCCTACATTCTTGTCCTTTTGTATTTGTCGCAGAGAAATAAAACGTACTGACTGGTGATAAACATTCTGACTGATGATAAACCTACTGGATGGGGACATAGGTACGTACTGACTGTTGATAAACATACTGACAGGTGGTGTATGTACTGATTGATGTTAAACGTACTCACTGTTGATAAACATACTGACTGATGATAAACCTACTGGTTGGGGACATAGGTACGTACTGACTGTTGATAAACGTACTGACTGGTGATATACGTACTGCCTGATGTGAAAGGTCCTGCGTGATAATAAACCTACTGGCTGGGGACATAGATACGTACTGACTAATGATAAACATACTGACAGGTGGTGTATGTACTGACTGATGTTAAACGTACTCACTGATGATAAACGTACTGACTGGTGATAAACGTACTGTCTGATGTTGTAGGTACATACTGACTGATGATAAACGTACTGCGTAATGATAAACGTACTTACTTATGATATTCGTACTGCCTGGTGATAAACGTACTTATTTATGATATTCGTACTGTCTGGTGATAAACGTACTTAATTATGATATTCGTACTGTCTGGTGATAAACGTACTTAATTATGGTATTCGTACTGTCTGGTGATAAACGTACTTACTTATGATATTCGTACTGTCTGGTGATAAACGTACTTACTTATGATATTCGTACTGTCTGGTGATAAACGTACTTACTTATGATATTCGTACTGTCTGGTGATAAACGTACTTACTTATGATATTCGTGCTGTCTAGTGATAAACGTACTTACTTATGATATTCGTACTGTCTGGTGATAAACGTACTTACTTATGATATTCGTTCTGTCTCGTGATAAACATACTTAATTATGATAATCGTACTGTCTGGTGATAAACGTACTTACTTATGATATTCGTACTGTCTGGTGATAAACGTACTTAATTATGATATTCGTACTGTCTGGTGATAAACGTACTTACTTATGATATTCGTGCTGTCTGGTGATAAACGTACTTACTTATGATATTCGTACTGTCTGGTGATAAACGTACTTACTTATGATATTCGTTCTGTCTAGTGATAAACGTACTTAATTATGATATTCGTACTGTCTGGTGATAAACGTACTTACTTATGATATTCGT
This sequence comes from Prosapia bicincta, assembly GCA_036971475.1. NCBI lineage: Eukaryota > Metazoa > Arthropoda > Insecta > Hemiptera > Cercopidae > Prosapia > Prosapia bicincta. Next base: position 159,712,649 of record JBAIZL010000005.1, read on the forward strand.
ACTGTCTGGTGATAAACGTACTGACTGATGATAAACATACTGCGTAATGATAAACATACTTACTTATGATATTCGTACTGTCTGGTGATAAACGTACTTACTTATGATATTCGTGCTGTCTGGTGATAAACGTACTTACTTATGATATTCGTACTGTCCGGTGATAAACGTACATACTTATGATATTCGTACTGTCTGGTGATGAACGTACTTACTTATGATATTCGTACTGTCTGGTGGTAAACGTACATACTTATGATATTCGTACTGTCTGGTGATAAATGTACTTACTTATGATATCCGTACTGTCTGGTGATAAACGTACTTACTTATGATATTCGTACTGTCTGGTGATATACGTACTTACTTGTAATATTCGTACTGTCTGGTGATAAACGTACTTACTTATGATATCCGTACTGTCTGGTGATAAACGTACTTATTTATGATATTCGTACTGTCTGGTGATAAACGTACTTACTTATGATATTCGTACTGTCTGGTGATGAACGTACTTACTTATGATATTCGTATTGTCTGGTGATAAACGTACATACTTATGATATTCGTACTGTCTGGTGATAAACGTACTTACTTATGATATTCGTACTGTCTGGTGATATACGTACTTACTTGTAATATTCGTACTGACTGTTGATAAACATACTGACAGGTGGTGTATGTACTGATTGATGTTAAACGTACTCACTGTTGATAAACATACTGACTGATGATAAACCTACTGGTTGGGGACATAGGTACGTACTGACTGTTGATAAACGTAATGACTGGTGATATACGTACTGTCTGATGTGAAAGGTCCTGCGTGATGATAAACCTACTGGCTGGGGACATAGATACGTACTGACTAATGATAAACATACTGACAGGTGGTGTATGTACTGACTGATGTTAAACGTACTCACTGATGATAAACGTACTGACTGGTGATAAACGTACTGTCTGATGTTGTAGGTACATACTGACTGATGATAAACGTACTGCGTAATGATAAACGTACTTACTTATGATATTCGTACTGCCTGGTGATAAACGTACTTATTTATGATATTCGTACTGTCTGGTGATAAACGTACTTAATTATGATATTCGTACTGTCTGGTGATAAACGTACTTAATTATGATATTCGTACTGTCTGGTGATAAACGTACTTACTTATGATATTCGTACTGTCTGGTGATAAACGTACTTACTTATGATATTCGTACTGTCTGGTGATAAACGTACATACTTATGATATTCGTACTGTCTGGTGATAAACGTACTTACTTATGATATTCGTGCTGTCTAGTGATAAACGTACTTACTTATGATATTCGTACTGTCTGGTGATAAACGTACTTACTTATGATTAACGTACTGCGTAATGATAAACGTACTTACTTATGATATTCGTACTGTCTGGTGATAAACGTACTTAATTATGATATTCGTACTGTCTGGTGATAAACGTACTTACTTATGATATTCGTGCTGTCTGGTGATAAACGTACTTACTTATGATATTCGTACTGTCTGGTGATAATCGTACTTACTTATGATATTCGTTCTGTCTAGTGATAAACGTACTTAATTATGATATTCGTACTGTCTGGTGATAAACGTACTTACTTATGATATTCGTACTGTCTGGTGATAAACGTACTGACTGATGATAAACGTACTGCGTAATGATAAACATACTTACTTATGATATTCGTACTGTCTGGTGATAAACGTACTTACTTATGATATTCGTGCTGTCTGGTGATAAACGTACTTACTTATGATATTCGTACTGTCCGGTGATAAACGTACATACTTATGATATTCGTACTGTCTGGTGATGAACGTACTTACTTATGATATTCGTACTGTCTGGTGATAAACGTACATACTTATGATATTCGTACTGTCTGGTGATAAATGTACTTACTTATGATATCCGTACTGTCTGGTAATAAACGTACTTACTTATGATATTCGTACTGTCTGGTGATATACGTACTTACTTGTAATATTCGTACTGTCTGGTGATAAACGTACTTACTTATGATATCCGTACTGTCTGGTGATAAACGTACTTATTTATGATATTCGTACTGTCTGGTGATAAACGTACTTACTTATGATATTCGTACTGTCTGGTGATGAACGTACTTACTTATGATATTCGTACTGTCTGGTGATAAACGTACATACTTATGATATTCGTACTGTCTGGTGATAAACGTACTTACTTATGATATTCGTACTGTCTGGTGATATACGTACTTACTTGTAATATTCGTACTGACTGTTGATAAACATACTGACAGGTGGTGTATGTACTGATTGATGTTAAACGTACTCACTGTTGATAAACATACTGACTGATGATAAACCTACTGGTTGGGGACATAGGTACGTACTGGCTGTTGATAAACGTAATGACTGGTGATATACGTACTGTCTGATGTGAAAGGTCCTGCGTGATGATAAACCTACTGGCTGGGGACATAGATACGTACTGACTAATGATAAACATACTGACAGGTGGTGTATGTACTGACTGATGTTAAACGTACTCACTGATGATAAACGTACTGACTGGTGATAAACGTACTGTCTGATGTTGTAGGTACATACTGACTGATGATAAACGTACTGCGTAATGATAAACGTACTTACTTATGATATTCGTACTGCCTGGTGATAAACGTACTTATTTATGATATTCGTACTGTCTGGTGATAAACGTACTTAATTATGATATTCGTACTGTCTGGTGATAAACGTACTTAATTATGATATTCGTACTGTCTGGTGATAAACGTACTTACTTATGATATTCGTACTGTCTGGTGATAAACGTACTTACTTATGATATTCGTACTGTCTGGTGATAAACGTACTTACTTATGATATTCGTACTGTCTGGTGATAAACGTACTTACTTATGATATTCGTGCTGTCTAGTGATAAACGTACTTACTTATGATATTCGTACTGTCTGGTGATAAACGTACTTACTTATGATATTCGTTCTGTCTCGTTATAAACATACTTAATTATGATAATCGTACTGTCTGGTGATAAACGTACTTACTTATGATATTCGTACTGTCTGGTGATAAACGTACTGACTGATGATTAACGTACTGCGTAATGACAAACGTACTTACTTATGATATTCGTACTGTCTGGTGATAAACATACTTAATTATGATATTCGTACTGTCTGGTGATAAACGTACTTACTTATGATATTCGTGCTGTCTGGTGATAAACGTACTTACTTATGATATTCGTACTGTCTGGTGATAAACGTACTTACTTATGATATTCGTTCTGTCTAGTGATAAACGTACTTAATTATGATATTCGTACTGTCTGGTGATAAACGTACTTACTTATGATATTCGTACTGTCTGGTGATAAACGTACTTACTTATGATATTCGTTCTGTCTCGTGATAAACATACTTAATTATGATAATCGTACTGTCTGGTGATAAACGTACTTACTTATGATATTCGTACTGTCTGGTGATAAACGTACTGACTGATGATTAACGTACTGCGTAATGATAAACGTACTTACTTATGATATTCGTACTGTCTGGTGATAAACGTACTTAATTATGATATTCGTACTGTCTGGTGATAAACGTACTTACTTATGATATTCGTGCTGTCTTGTGATAAACACACTTACTTATGATATTCGTACTGTCTGGTGATAAACGTACTTACTTATGATATTCGTTCTGTCTAGTGATAAACGTACTTAATTATGATATTCGTACTGTCTGGTGATAAACGTACTTACTTATGATATTCGTACTGTCTGGTGATAAACGTACTTACTTATGATATTCGTTCTGTCTCGTGATAAACATACTTAATTATGATAATCGTACTGTCTGGTGATAAACGTACTTACTTATGATATTCGTACTGTCTGGTGATAAACGTACTGACTGATGATTAACGTACTGCGTAATGATAAACGTACTTACTTATGATATTCGTACTGTCTGGTGATAAACGTACTTAATTATGATATTCGTACTGTCTGGTGATAAACGTACTTACTTATGATATTCGTGCTGTCTGGTGATAAACGTACTTACTTATGATATTCGTACTGTCTGGTGATAAACGTACTTACTTATGATATTCGTTCTGTCTGGTGATAAACGTACTTAATTATGATATTCGTACTGTCTGGTGATAAACGTACTTACTTATGATATTCGTACTGTCTGGTGATAAACGTACTTACTTATGATATTCGTTCTGTCTCGTGATAAACATACTTAATTATGATAATCGTACTGTCTGGTGATAAACGTACTTACTTATGATATTCGTACTGTCTGGTGATAAACGTACTGACTGATGATTAACGTACTGCGTAATGATAAACGTACTTACTTATGATATTCGTACTGTCTGGTGATAAACGTACTTACTTATGATATTCGTGCTGTCTGGTGATAAACGTACTTACTTATGATATTCGTACTGTCTGGTGATAAACGTACTTACTTATGATATTCGTTCTGTCTAGTGATAAACGTACTTAATTATGATATTCGTACTGTCTGGTGATAAACGTACTTACTTATGATATTCGTACTGTCTGGTGATAAACGTACTTACTTATGATATTCGTACTGTCTGGTGATATACGTACTTACTTGTAATATTCGTACTGTCTGGTGATAAACGTACTTACTTATGATATCCGTACTGTCTGGTGATAAACGTACTTATTTATGATATTCGTACTGTCTGGTGATAAACGTACTTACTTATGATATTCGTACTGTCTGGTGATATACGTACTTACTTATGATATTCGTGCTGTCTGGTGATAAACGTACTTACTTATGATATTCGTACTGTCTGGTGATAAATGTACTTACTTATGATATTCGTACTGTCTGGTGATATACGTACTTACTTATGATATTCGTACTGTCTGGTGATATACGTACTTACTTATGATATTCGTACTGTCTGGTGATAAACGTACTTACTTATGATATTCGTACTGTCTGGTGATAAACGTACTGACTGATGATAAACGTACTGCGTAATTATAAACGTACTTACTTATGATATTCGTACTGTCTGGTGATAAACGTACTTACTTATGATATTCGTACTGTCTGGTGATAAACTTACTTACTTATGATATTCGTACTGTCTGGTGATATACGTGCTTACTTATGATATTCGTACTGTCTGGTGATAAACGTACTTACTTATGATATTCGTACTGTCTGGTGATAAACGTACTTACTTATGATATTCGTACTGTCTGGTGATAAACGTACTGACTGATGATTAACGTACTGCGTAATGATAAACGTACTTACTTATGATATTCGTACTGTCTGGTTATAAACGTACTTAATTATGATATTCGTACTGTCTGGTGATAAACGTACTTACTTATGATATTCGTGCTGTCTGGTGATAAACGTACTTACTTATGATATTCGTACTGTCTGGTGATAAACGTACTTACTTATGATATTCGTTCTGTCTGGTGATAAACGTACTTACTTATGATATTCGTGCTGTCTGGTGATAAACGTACTTACTTATGATATTCGTGCTGTCTGGTGATAAACGTACTTACTTATGATATTCGTACTGTCTGGTGATAAACGTACTTACTTATGATATTCGTTCTGTCTAGTGATAAACGTACTTAATTATGATATTCGTACTGTCTGGTGATAAACGTACTTACTTATGATATTCGTACTGTCTGGTGATAAACGTACTTACTTATGATATTCGTACTGTCTGGTGATATACGTACTTACTTGTAATATTCGTACTGTCTGGTGATAAACGTACTTACTTATGATATCCGTACTGTCTGGTGATAAACGTACTTATTTATGATATTCGTACTGTCTGGTGATAAACGTACTTACTTATGATATTCGTACTGTCTGGTGATATACGTACTTACTTATGATATTCGTGCTGTCTGGTGATAAACGTACTTACTTATGATATTCGTACTGTCTGGTGATAAATGTACTTACTTATGATATTCGTACTGTCTGGTGATATACGTACTTACTTATGATATTCGTACTGTCTGGTGATATACGTACTTACTTATGATATTCGTACTGTCTGGTGATAAACGTACTTACTTATGATATTCGTACTGTCTGGTGATAAACGTACTGACTGATGATAAACGTACTGCGTAATTATAAACGTACTTACTTATGATATTCGTACTGTCTGGTGATAAACGTACTTACTTATGATATTCGTACTGTCTGGTGATAAACTTACTTACTTATGATATTCGTACTGTCTGGTGATATACGTACTTACTTATGATATTCGTACTGTCTGGTGATAAACGTACTTACTTATGATATTCGTACTGTCTGGTGATAAACGTACTTACTTATGATATTCGTACTGTCTGGTGATAAACGTACTGACTGATGATTAACGTACTGCGTAATGATAAACGTACTTACTTATGATATTCGTACTGTCTGGTTATAAACGTACTTAATTATGATATTCGTACTGTCTGGTGATAAACGTACTTACTTATGATATTCGTGCTGTCTGGTGATAAACGTACTTACTTATGATATTCGTACTGTCTGGTGATAAACGTACTTACTTATGATATTCGTTCTGTCTGGTGATAAACGTACTTACTTATGATATTCGTGCTGTCTGGTGATAAACGTACTTACTTATGATATTCGTACTGTCTGGTGATAAACGTACTTACTTATGATATTCGTTCTGTCTAGTGATAAACGTACTTAATTATGATATTCGTACTGTCTGGTGATAAACGTACTTACTTATGATATTCGTACTGTCTGGTGATAAACGTACTTGCTTATGATATTCGTACTGTCTGGTGATATACGTACTTACTTGTAATATTCGTACTGTCTGGTGATAAACGTACTTACTTATGATATCCGTACTGTCTGGTGATAAACGTACTTATTTATGATATTCGTACTGTCTGGTGATAAACGTACTTACTTATGATATTCGTACTGTCTGGTGATATACGTACTTACTTATGATATTCGTGCTGTCTGGTGATAAACGTACTTACTTATGATATTCGTACTGTCTGGTGATAAACGTACTTACTTATGATATTCGTACTGTCTGGTGATATACGTACTTACTTATGATATTCGTACTGTCTGGTGATATACGTACTTACTTATGATATTCGTACTGTCTGGTGATAAACGTACTTACTTATGATATTCGTACTGTCTGGTGATAAACGTACTGACTGATGATAAACGTACTGCGTAATGATAAACGTACTTACTTATGATATTCGTACTGTCTGGTGATAAACGTACTTACTTATGATATTCGTACTGTCTGGTGATAAACTTACTTACTTATGATATTCGTACTGTCTGGTGATATACGTACTTACTTATGATATTCGTACTGTCTGGTGATAAACGTACTTACTTATGATATTCGTACTGTCTGGTGATAAACTTACTTACTTATGATATTCGTACTGTCTGGTGATATACGTACTTACTTATGATATTCGTACTGTCTGGTGATAAACGTACTTACTTACTTATGATATTCGTACTGTCTGATGATAAACGTACTGAATGATGATAAATGTCCTGACTGATCGCCTCAAAAGTACAATAAAATGAAACATTTTATTAGAAACCTCTAATATATAACTCTTTATCTTATAAAACATTTTTATATATGCTTCAATCAGAAAATTAAATTGAACTTCCGTTTTAAAACGTTGTTAATACTATATATAATATGAATATATATATACAGTAAACTCCCGATTATCCGTGGGCGGATTAACCGGTTTGCGGATTATCCGGGCTCTACCTTTGTTTTACAAATATCTAATTTTTGTTCCAATCAGATTCATGTGTTTATATTTCCAAACGGTGAATTATGACGTAATTACAGTACATATAAGGCTTAATAGAAGTTAAGATGAATTGAATAGATATGTAAATATGTACGTACTAGTTTTTACATTGAAAGGGAAGCATCCCGACGAGAGCCAGCGTAATAAAAGGGGCGAGTAGACTACTGTATATAAGAGACAATGACAAAATGCTTGGACGCCCGAAAACGTAATGTGTATCATAAGATTGTAAACAAATGTCAGCTAATCTCGGCTATAAATAGTCTAGGACGTGACATATGCATTATCCATGTCTCTCATATACATTATCGATCTTTATGGCTTTGTGACACAAGTAGACACTGTGCGACAAAATAGTTTTCAAGAAACTTAGATCGCACATTAAAGCTAAATCAATTCTCACAAAAAAACAGACGAAAGTGACAGATTTTTTTGTTAAAAAGAGAAAGTACAGTATTATGTGTAAAGGAAATTACATATGTACATACATACTTACTTTTGACATATACTTATGTATATATTGTAAATAGTTAGACATATAAATGTACATGTTATAATCCGTCAAATACATCGACATTTTAAATTATTTTCTGTATTTATTTTGTCCTCTGAAGATTATTTGTGAATTGCATTAACCGTGGTCATTATGTGAGTAAGTTACGGTATAATAATCGATTATCGATCGTTTTGCGTATTCTTTATTCATAGCGGATTATCCAGGGAATTCGTTATCCGGCGTTGCCGGGCCACCCTAATCCACGGACAATCGGGAGTTTACTGTATATATATATATATATATATATATATATATATATATATATATTTATATATGGACTCAAAGAAGTTTATTAAGAAGGAACTCATACCTTTATTAAAACTGAGCGATTTGTTTCAAATGAACCCATACAAATGTAAAGCAATTACAAAAGACAAAATTTAGCTTCCCTCAATGTAAGAACCTCTGTGTTTCCTCGAGTACAAAACCCTTTCAACGGATTTTACGAAAATTTAACTTGTTTCACGGATTTGTTTGTACAGCCTGTTCTGAACGATATAATTTCAGCATTCGACTTTATCTCTTGTATTATTTACTTACATTTACATTCTACTGTTAACGTACGATAAAATGGAATTAAACTGAGTTACTTTGAAATGTTATAAATTCTGTTTGAAGGTTCTTGGAGGATTGATACTGTCTATAAGATATTTTACGATTTTTTTTAAACTTTTAGACCAGTCATTTCTATTTAAGAAGTTAAAGCCTAAATGACGACATTTTGAAATATATATATATATATATATATATATATATATATATATATATATATATATATATATATATATATATATATATATATATATATATTTACCCAATAGCCATAATAAAAAAATGTTATTAATAATTATTATAGTAGTCACTATAAATCCTCACTTGATGTATCAAGTCGTGTACAAGATAGGAACATCCATCTTTAATACTCCTGAACAGTACATTTGTGGATGGTTACTTTAACCAAATTCTATTGAAGCATTTATTCATTCAATTCCTTCTATTAGTCTATTTCTTGTATATATATATATATCTATATATATATATATATATATATATATATTCTACAAATTTTCAATCGTTAATAAAATGAATTTATATTCATCCATTCACGTTCAAATATATTTGTTTCAACCTTTAGTGGATGACAATTGATGCTAACACAGTTTTTTTCCATGATTTATTCAATAATTGAATTATATAAATTTGTAGATCTACTAGATCAGATTCGAATTGAGTATCTTCACATGTTCAAAGTCTAGCGCTTTTAGCTCTGAGCTGACCTTTCCATAGCTGTAAGTTTATTTCTCAAAGATGTACTATATGAGTTTTTCTTTTGCTCCCATCTGGTTGTCGTCGAAACCTCCATTGTACAACCTTCAATTGTTGCCGTGGCTACCATACTATATCATAAATAATGCTCACGGATTAAAAATGAATGAAAAGACTAAAATAAACAACAAAACTGAATTAACGAACGAACAATGCGAAAGGAAGCAAAAAAATACAAACAATGCAAGCGACAAAAAATAATACTATATTAACAAATAGTACCAAATACTAGCAAAAAGTACAAATAGTACTATATAGTAACAAACAAAAATAATGGTCCACCACCATACATAGAACGGAAAATGAAATTCGCTTCCTATTTTGTCACTTAATGTTTTTATTCTGATATATGAATATACATATTTATATTAGTTGTAGTTATAAAATAAAAAGAAACTAAAATAAAATTTGTCTTTGTTGACTAAAGTAGAAATTGACTTTAAAGAAAAATTTTATATTACTTTTTTATGGGAAATAGATGCATTTGTTGTGGTTATTGGGTTTTTAATTATTATGTTCAATTAGCTCAGATGGTTTTGAATAGAGGATTCAGTTCGCCTCATAAAAAGATTTCCGAAAAAAATGAATTGTCCTAAAGGTTTCAGAAAAGTTTAACGCAATATAATGCGTTAATAAAGGGCACTGTTACCACTTTAAGTTTTCATCTTCACGTAGAGATTATTTGGAAGTTATGTTTAAAATTAATTTTCAAATACATTTAAATATAAGCATATTCAGAAATATTTTATCTGACATTAAATTAAGTAATAACGAACGATTCATATCATTAATCATATGTTATTTTCTTAGATATTTATTACTCATGGATGTATTTATTACTCATAGGTTACTCTCTCAGATGTTTATTACTCATAGGTTATTTTCTTAGATATTTATTACTCACAGATATATGTGTTACTCATAGGTTATTTTCTTAGATATTTCTTACTCATGTATATATTTATTACTCATAGATTATTTTCTTAGATATTTATTGCTCATAGGTTATTTTTTTAATATTATGGATATACTTATTACTCATAGGTTAATTTCTCAGATATTTATTACTCATGGATATACTTATTACTCATAGGTTATTTTCTTAGATACTTATTACTCATGGATATAGTTATTACTCATAGATTATTTTCTTAGATATTTATTGCTCATAGGTTAATTTTTTAATATTTATTACTCGTGTACATATTTATTAATTTATTAGTCATAGGTTATTTGCTTAGATATTTATTTCTCATGGATATATTTATTACTCATTGGCTATATTTATACTGTACTGCACGTTATCAAGTTGAAACGATATTATTTAATTATATTCGTTTCACTTCATGAAATATTAGTTTATACTTTTATAAATCTTATTACAGTAACTTCAATAGAATGGTTCATAAACCTTTACGCTTCGCCCGTAGTCACAGGTATTAATGACTAATATAAAGTCATTATAATCAGTAACTAGCTAATAATTTTTTAAAATTAATTAAATGTTGTATAAAATATACTCATTGATGATGATGAGGACTCTGTCTTTGAATCGCGTTTGAATAAATTATCGATTGTTAGAGGATGTTTGCTATTATTTCATTACCTTGTAATTACAATAATGAAGTGAAAACTTCTTTAACTACGTCTGTCACTTTTTAGGAGTAAAATTTAATTTTATTCCTTCAATCAATTCAATGAGTAAATTTGTAATCATATTCATGAACTAACTAGGTACATTTGTCATTCAAGTTTTCAGTTCTGTCACCAGGTCCAAAGGTGTCACATTTTTTTAAGGCGGGCCGTACAGATTAGGTTTTTGTATGAATTTTGTTAAAACTGTAAGCAATAGGCTTGATAAGGGCAGTGACTTAAAGCTCCTATAGTCTGTGACGTAAAAAACATAATGATCGCTAGTGTAAGGTCACATTCATAAGAAGTTACAGGAACGTGAACTCGTCAATAATAGTGAATAAACTCTGTAAATAATAGTGGTTGAACTCTGTGAATAAAATATCTTGCATTTTGTGCTTTACTGTAGGAGGCCTACTTTAGAATACACAATACATATCTGCGACAACTTGAGCTTTGAAATACTTTGTTCTCAACGTCTTCTTGATAGGTTCATTTTATAATTAAAATTATTTGAAGCTACACTTCCAAACACGACACTTCTCTCCTACTTCTTGTGTTTGTGCTGTTAAATTTAAGTAAAATATCTTTCAAGGCCACTTTTTGTAATTTTCAAAGCAGAAACTTCCAATTCGTTTAAAAATAAAGTATAACATTCAAATCAACATTTCCGATTTATTTTAAACTAACTAACCAGAACTTCGTACTATCTAAGAGTCAATGAGTGTCGTGTTAACTTGAGCTAACTTAACTTAGTATTTTTGAGCATAATATCTGACCGGTCAGTCGTTGCCCTATATTATTTATAAATATTCAATTCAACCCGGAATGAAAAGTGAAATAAAATTAAAACGTTTCCAAAGTATAATGTTTATTGTAATGTACAACAATATTGGATTTATTTTAGGTTATTTCTAACCATGTACTTATGGTTACCGAAAAAACAACTGTAGCCACCGCCCGATATATACGAAATCATAAGGCACCTTAGTTACTAAATAAATTTCAATCAGTATTTCTAGGACTTAAACTAATAAACTAATTCGTATATTTCTCAAAACAAAACAATTTAAATATCGAAATCTTGTTGCTGTTCATGACGGGCTGGTTGTTAATTCTTATTACACTTTTGCTATTAATTGCGACCAGACTTTTTGTTAACTAAAAGTTGTTAAATTGTTAACTTATACTTGGAGGAGTTAGGTATATCTTGGTTAGTTGACAATTTAATAGCTTTTAGTTAACAAAAAGTCTGGTCGCAAGTGGTAGCAACAGTGTAGTAAGAAAAAAAACAATTTAATCTAATTGTATATCTATTACATTCAAATATTACGTTAACACAAAAAACAAAATCCGTATTTATTATAATAAAATACTCGTATTTTAGTAAGATTTATTTTATAAATTAATATATTTACTAACATATAAATTTAAAAAAAGTTAGTTGTAAGTTAGAGTTTGTAGTAGTAACACTCACTGATGATGATGACTTGGTCATTGAAACGCGCATGAGTAAATAAATAAATAATTTGTGAGTTTTGTGTATGTTTTTATTTGTTTTTAACATAACCTCACAAGGTAAGCTCAAAGAATATTTGTTTATATAGATTAAAGTTTTCAATTCAATAACATTTTAACCGAATATTGTAAACAAGTAAATAAAGTAATATGACATGCGTGAAATCAGCTGTAATGCAAACTAACCTAAAGACTTGTAACCTAAAATTGTATGAAACCTTATTTTCACTCAATATAAAAATCAGCTGTAAGTCTATGTCGTAGCGTGATCACCACAATATATTGATTATTATTTCCATCTATGTTGATAATTCTTAATTTTTAATATAAATGACTGAATTATCGGTCAGAAAAGAAAGCGTTTTTAAAAGTTAAAAAAAAAATAATATCGACCTAAGCGAATATGGCTACAAACTCTGTAGGAGTGTGTTCCTTGAAGTTACATGTCGATCGGATGAAAGGTGCAAGAAGGTATGAGGACAGACAGACACACACTCATTTTTATATATAGAAGTGTTCTATTAATAAAATATGTGCATGTAATTTGTTTGTATCTTAAAAGTTATAAAAAAATTATTTTAATTTTCGGTTTGAAAATAGTTACAATATTTCATTTTTTAAATTTCTTTTAATTACGGAAACATTACGCTATAATAGCTACAAATCATCCTTTTATTACTATTTATTAGGAATATACTCTGGTTGAATATAATAATAAATACACAAACACCTCTTAACCACAAATTTTATTATTTTATCCTTATGTACATTTCAGTTACCAAGTAACCATCCTCAGAGGGATAACATACAAAGACTCTGGTACAAAGACTTTAGACATACAGAGTTTTTGTATGTTATCCCTCTGAGGATGGTTACCTGGTAACTGAAATGTACATAAGGATAAAATAAAGAAAATTTGTGGTTAAGAGGTTTTTGTGTATTTATCATCCTTTTATTGCAAATCTAAACACGAATATGACTGAAGTGTTAGTTCTAAATCTTGTAGAGACAGGCTGGAAGCAGTAAAATGTTGGTGCGTCCCATAACCAAGGGTTCCAACCCTGAAATGCTAATGTTGAAACCCTTTTGTCCTTTAAAACAAAAACAAAAACCACTAAACCCTCTAAAATGCGAAATGGCCATCAATGTCGACTAGAATCAGACGCAAAACTTTTCCTTTTGTCCCAAATCACTTGAAATTACTTGGACACTTATTTCTACGACCTGAAATCCTTTGTGCTTTAATCTTTAACTTTCGGGGATATGAATATTACTATAAAATGTCCTTTTGAGACCGCTAGCAAAGTTTTTCCAAAGAATATTGAAATCATTTATTAGTAATTGATTTTCGTATACAGAATTTTTTTAACATTTAATTTATTATATGGTAGTATCAGCGGTTCCCAACAGTGACTAGGACGATTCATAGTGCGCAGATGTTGGCAATCCTGAAGATCCTAACCCTTCGTTATACCGCCGACTTCCTGAGCTGTAAACATATGACGAAGATTCGAGGAAGTTTAGGACCTTTATTCTACTAATTAATATCTGCTAATTGAATGTTTTAAGTTTGTTGTGCCCAAAAGAAATTTTATGCTGGAATAATATTTTTTAATATTATTTTATAAAAACAAAGTGTCTGTTCAATAAATATGGGACTGATCCCGTATTCTCCAATGCGCTACAATATAGAACCAATTACACGATGTAGAGTCACGCCAACTATCTCCCATATAGCTTGGGAACCAATAAGCTGTCAATATGAATGTCGAGTTATATGTACTGTGTCAGAAGGATTTACTTCTGTTGCACTTGATTTTACTGTTCGTCCAAATGAAGATCCACGAAATCACTGACAAATGACTCAACACAACGCTTTTGAGGAAGTTCTGTAAGAGGTTTCAATATATTTAGGCCTGTTAACGGTGATAACATCCGGTTTCAAGTAGATTTGAAGGTGGAAGGCCAACTGTGATGCAAGGCCTATAATGTGGCCTACATATGTGCTTAATAAAATTAAACACATAAGAATATTGAAAATAATATGTTATTCATGTTCTGAAGCAAAAGCAAGACGGAGGGGAATACCTCTAACTGCATTCGTATTCAACAGGGTGTATACTCATTCAAGGGTGTGTAACTCATATTCACACCCTTATACAGTCTGCCACACTCTGGATTGTACCAAGAATTTTACCCCTTCTTCAGTTTAATTTCACTTCAGTTAATGCTACATTGTTAAAATGTTTATTAAAATCTATTTTTCAGAAAATGTTTTTTTCATTTTCAGAAAAAAAAAACTGTTGTGAAATGTTGTGGATTTTTAAAATAACATCACGAATTCGATAAACTTGAAAACCTTTCTTTTTTAATGAAGAGATATTATATTTTCTCTATTATATTATAACCTTTCACATTTTCTAATCTCCCTATGTGAAAAACATTTAATATATACACAAGTGATTTTAAAAATGATCGTGGGAAAAATACTATAGTCTAGTAAATTTATCAACAAAATTAAAATAACCCTCTCGCTACTGTTGATGCAATTGACAATAAAACACCAAAACCACAACAACAATGACTAAATGTTTAAAATGGGTAAGTTTATACTTGTCCCCCAAATAGGAATGTAAACTTTTGTGGTGGTATTGTAAAATGAATAGAGACATCTCAAATTACAATGTTTTAAATTATAAAAGTATTTTTAATACTTTTAAAAAACACACACAAAATAGCCTCCACATTCAAAAAACTCCATTACTAAATATTTGTCCTAGCTATTACTTCGGCCAAACTTGTAGGTCATTCTATACACGCTTCGAAAAACACATTACCCAAAGAAAACAAACAACCCCAAAATCCAGCTACCCAAAACACCTAAAAAACACCTAACACACACACACACACACACACGCGCGCGCGCGCGCGCGCGCGCGGACATACAAACTAATGTATGTGTTCTAAAAATGTGTTTTGAAACGCGTCAGCAAGTAAGCAATTACTTAATCACTTAGATAAGTATTTTTTAAATTTAGTTTGATCAGTGGATTCAAGATGATTACATCAAACAACTTCTTTATTTATAATAGTTTACACTTGTTGATCTAAATTAATATATTTTTAAATTTATTTAATGGTTCATTGAAAACGTCGTAAAATATCGAAATCTTGTGGCTGTTCATGACGAGTTGGTTGTAATTACTTATTACACTTTGATATTACTAGGGACCAGACTTTTTATTAACTATAAGTTGTTAAATTGTTATCTTACACTTGGAGGAAACATTTTTATCTTAGGACTTCTTCAGCCTCGTATTTTTCCGCTAGGATTGCTGCAGTGGTAACTCTTTGGTACCAATTTTTGAAAGTTAAAAGTGATGTGATCGAAGAGTAAGTGTGATCTGTGTCGTGTTTGTTCATTTACGATATCTAAAACACAGAAAAAATACCTTAAAGCAATAAGACCTACGGCACCTACCCAACAAGCCCTTCCTAAACTATATAAACAAGGAACACCAATAAGACCAATAATCAAGAAGCCAACAATCACTCGCACACAACTAGCACGCCATATGGATAGAACTATTAGAAATTACTTAAAACTAGACACACACACACACAAATATAAAAAAACACAATAGATCTAGTAGACAAAATGAAGGACATTGAAATCCCTCATAACTCAACCCTGGCATCGTTTGACATCACAAACCTATATACCAATATCCCAGTCATAGAAACACTATACATATTACGAGATAATGTAAAACTTAACAACACTCCAGAAAAAAATCACAAAAACACCATTACACAACAGAACTACTTCACTCACAATAACAAATATTATACACAGAAACAAGGCCTACCAATGGGTTCCCCGAAGTTAAGCATTCTCGTAGAAATATTCCTACAATACATAGAACAGAATAAAATCATAAATAACAACAAATACGCAGATAAGATAATATATTGGCACAGATATCTAGACGTCGTTACAATACTATACCAAGGAAACACGAGACAATGCCAACAATTCCAAACACATATAAACAAAATACACAAAAATATCCAGTTTACTGCAGAATTTGAAAACAACAAAACATTGAATTTCTTAGACATCACCATAACAAAAAATCAAAATAAACATGAATTCAACATATACCGCAAGCCAACCATGACACACTGATACACAACACATCAAACCACCCAATACTACATAAACACGCAGCATTCAAACATTTATTACACAGACTACCTATGACCACAGCTAACTACACAGAGGAACTAAATACAATAAAATATTTAGCTCACAAAAACGGATATGACAATCATTTAATAGACAAACTACACAGACAAATACTCAACAAGAACAATAACAACAACACAAACAACAAAAACACGAACACAAACAAATTCATCACCCTCACATACATAAACAAACACAAATAAAATAGCACACCAATTTAAAAAAGCAGGATACAATGTAGCTTACAGAGCAACAAATAAAAGCCAAACGGCTATCAGACACAGCATTAATAACAATACCAACACAACTACAATAAGTTGTATTGAAGAAACAGGCTGATATTTCGCCGAAAGATATAAAGAACACAAAAGCGCACTGCACACTACTATTGAATCCACCTTGGCAAATCACCTCATGGACACTAAACACTCATGCAATAGTATGGAAAATAACATGAGCATCCTCCACACATGCAACAAAGGCCATAAATTAAACACATTAGAACAGTATGAAATATATAGACATAGCAACACATATAAAAATGACATCCTAAATGAACGAACACGATACAGATCACACATACTTTTCGATCACATCACTTCTAACTTTCAAAATTTGGTACCAAAGAAGCACAACCTAGCGGCAAAAATTAAAGGCTGAAGAAGTCGTAAGACGAAAAAGTTTCCTCCAAGTGTAAGTTAACAATTTAGCAACCTTTAGTTAACAAAATATCTTGTCGCAAGTAATATCAAAATGTAATAAGTCGTAAAATAGTTAAATAAAATGTCGAGGTATTGCTTTTATATCCTTTTCTTTGTATTACGTGATTGTAGATTATTTTTTGTAGGTCTGTATAATTAGTTACATAGTTAACTATGTGGAGTGAGTTAACTTTGTACTACTGTATGATAACATACTACCTAAGCATTTAATCTCCTATCTAAACAAGCGCAAATAAAATTGATAGAATATTAAAGAAGCTTATTCGAAAAATTTGACACACCACCTTTCTATTAGATTTCAAAAAATAATGCAATTTCGTTGTGTAATTACTATCGAAGCTTATTCTAAAAATTCTATTTCGTATGAAAGCAAAATAATTTAATTGATTATCAGCAAATTCAATAAAAACCACAACTTATAACGCAGTTTAGCCCAAGATCTCACGAAGATGAACGCATTGAAGTTGCACAAAGATTTCGTTGACTGTGTTTGACTTAAGTACTTTACAACTCATTGAAACTTTAAAAATTAAGACTCGTAAATTGTTAATGAATATCTGAAGTCAGGAAAAACTATTATTCAAACCTGAAACCTCGATATTAGCAGTGCACTCTTGTAGACAAGTAGAGAACTTCGAAACCAACCTACAAGAGTTGACGCTAGAATGCAGTAGTAGATTGAAAAAACAATCAAAATTTCTTCCGGAGTTTTAAATAAAACATTTTTTTATTTAAACTTCATTAAAATTAGGTGAAAAGTAATGATTTATGTGAAAATGATATAAAACATGTTTCAATTTAATACAGTTATCATTGTATTGGCATTTCCACTTTAGTAGACTAATCAGGCAAGCACCATTGTTTTAACATTTTTTTATACAAATACAACTCCCTCCTATTTCAGACAAATCCGTTTTTAATTAAATAAGTTTTATTTGATCGCAATACTCTAATTAAAAGCTTTAAAATGCCAGATTAAATTTGTTGGTGTTGCTTTGCTCGTAAATAACTCATTCCTCCTAACTGCAACCACTGTCAATACACCGTAGAGATAAATCGTTGTGTAGCAAAAATATTTATTTCCACTTTCGTGACAATATATCAAGAAGTAAAATTATCAATGTATTATTGTTGTAAAATGTCCCACGAAAATCCCGGTGACTTATAACTATTTCCCCTTATTTATTCCCCTCGTCACTTTAAAGAAGATCGCTTCAAGGATTAACTTATATCACATGAAGAAAAACCACAAAGAGTTGAAAATAATGTTTTTGAGTTTCGGCCTTTTACGTTATCGTGGTTCAACGTTTTTTTCGCATGTCTACTTCTTATAATTTAAAAATTCCAAGGTTATATTTAATTAAAACAAGTAGGGGATAACATTTTCCTTCGGTCTGTAGTTTTAACGTTAGTAGGATTTTTATTTTGTACCATAACAAATTTAAAACAGTTTTAAAAATTTAAAACATTACCTTATTTATTATATCTACAATCAGGATTTTTATGCATTTGCATACTTGTTTCTATTCTTTGTGCATCACGTTTTAAGTTTTTTAAATGTATTCTGAGTCAGAGGTATTCCACTAGATTGAATTTTGTTTTGTGCATATTTGACGAAAAATGCAAATTTTTCCATTTTTTTAAATGCATATTTCGTTTTATGAATTGACATAAGTTAAAATACTCTCGTATTAAATCTACCTATGTTAAAATTCTTAGATCCATTTCCTCTCTTGGTTCCGCTGCCTCCAATATAACTAAACATTGTTTTAGTTAAGTGCCAAATATCGCACCGTCAGCATGGCGAAATTCAAGACTAAAGCTAGTGAACTTGTAACCAAATATTTACTCGAATTTCCTGACGAAACTGTTCGCAGAGGCAGAAACGTTTCATTTTGTAACAGTTGTGATAGATTGGTTTCGACATCCCGAAGATCGATAGTAACGCAACATATCCAAACTCAAAACATAAAAATGCTTCAAAGAAAGAAAATCATTCATACATTTATTTCTATACCACCTCCATCTTCCCATAAGTTACAATTTGTCACTGCTTTGAATGTTGCTATTATAAGCTCAGATATTCCAATTTATATACCAATGAGTTTGTTACACCAGTCGTGCGGAAAGATCACTTAGTAGGTACAAAAAAATACTGCGACTTGATCGTCAAAGCGTCACGTTCAATAATCCAAGTATGTACAGAATATCAAATATAAACTGAAAGAGGAATAGAGTTTTGTAACTATTTTTTTTCATATTGTAGAGATGTAATATTAGAAATTAAAGAGTACGTTAAAGTTTTTTTATTTTTATTTTTAATTTGTTTTGCCTCCATATTTTTTAAACATGAATGCATATTTTACAAGCATGTTAAGGATTTTATTGCATATTATTCCTATGCCTATTTAAAAACTTTCATATTGAAATTTTAACATTTATACTTACTTATAATTTTCACTTTAAAATTTAATCTACTCTTATTAATGTTATAATTTTTATTTTTTTCAAACAACAACAAAATTTATAACACAAGCATAGGTTGAAAATAAAGATGAATTGATAAATAGCATTCATTTGTACTTCTAATCCTGAAAGTAATATAACCTATGCGCATTGAAAACAGCGGTTATATGAAACCAAACTTTATCACTGAATTAACATAATCAATTACTGAACATTATTTCTGAATATATGTGACGTTACATTTGAAACTTATTTAAACATAACATCCAAATAACCTCTAAGTGGAGACGAAAACCGCTGCTAGCGTTAACCTCCATATTTTCCTAACAAAGATCTTGGAGACAATTCGTGTATTTGAATTTTTTCCGTTACCTTTAAAGTAATACCAGTATAAAGGAAAAGTTCCTTCAGTATTCGTATTAAAACTAAAGAAAAGTAAAAACTACAGTAATTTTATTTGAAAGCAAATGACTGTGAGATCAGGAGCATTGAAGAACCTAACCTGACTTCTGTCATTTAACCCGTAAGCAAAGATTTAAATGAAACCCTCTGCGTGCCTTCTTAAATTGTATTTGACTAACTAAATTAGTTATCCAAGTGTTCAAACAAATTGGCCGCTATTTTCTCAGAACTCTGGCATCGCTTCCAATACGCGGAACAGACCTTATTATACGTTAATGAAATTCCATTGATTGTCGTAGATTTTATTTACAAATGTATAAGAAGGACTAATTTAAATGAATTCATTTTAAAAACGTCATTAGTGGTGAAACAAATTAGAGTGATCAGACGTGCGCCAAGTGAAAGATCGTCCATGCATGGAATTTTGGCACATTATTGGGGGGGAAAAACTACGTAAGCTGTAACCTATAGTTAGTTTAAAAGCAATAGGAACTTATGTACATTCAAAGTAAGCAACAACTCAAATCTTTATATATAAATTGCTTTAGCCTAGAAGTTTAATTTTCTAGTATTGTATTAGCTCTTTGACTGTTTTAGTACCGAAATAATATCTTTCCTTGATGTTTAATAATACATTTTTCTTCTTTTTAAAAATAATGCTAAATGCTCTTTGGTGGTACTTTTTAGATTGCATTATTTTTTACAATAGATTGTGCATTTATATAGTTATTTTTGTATAATAATGGCAAAACATTATAATATTATGCTTTTTTGTTGTTATTGTTACTTGTAGCCTATTTCTATCATTGGTCGTTTTTTTAAATATTTGTAGCCTTAATAAATTTGAGCTTTTTTTTAAAAGGTACAATTATTTTAAAGTTTATTATTTGTTAGAACAAAAAACTGTTAATGCACTATTTATAGATTTATATTTAACATATTTAACTATTTATAGTTAAGCCTATTCAGTTTCATTTAAAAAAGAACTTATTATTTACTACTCTTATGTGAATTCTTTGTGATAATATCTACGTAAAAAATCAAAAGTTGAATGAACAATTTTTAATTATTGGTAGAGTAGTTGGAACCCTCTGAAATTTAATCCCATGTACGTCTCTGAATTGAATCAGTCAGTTACTGAAAAAAATTAAAATGTTTTATAAACAGCCTAAATTTATTAATTACGTCTATCAATAAAATATGTACAAGAGCGTAGATAATACAGGAGTGTAAATGATACGAGAATGTAAATGATACAAGAATGTAACTGGTAGAAGATTGTAAGTATTAGAAGAAATAAATTAAATAAGAATATAGATCATACATGATTGTCAATAATACAAGAATGTAAATAATACAAGATTTTTGGTTAATAGTGATGAACCTTTCTCGTAGGTTTTGTTATCCTACAAATCTTTTTTGTTGAAAATGTCAAAATTATAATTAAAGTTAATTTTTTTTTTAATATTCCTTAGAAAAACGAATTTGAATTATTTAGGCAATCATCACTATTGTCTCCACCAGGCACTTTAATACCCTACTCAGATATGGAGCCTGTAATATCTAGATGATTTGACTACATCACTGTTGCCCTCAATGCAATCAAAACCGATTAGTTTCAGTAAATATTTGTCAAATGTACCTATATTTCGTGCAAGTCGTGATTTTACCAAATTCCTAAATTAAAATTTGTTTATAATGTATTAATACTAGACCTATGTTGTTTACATGCATCAATAAGCTTCTAAAATCATTTTGATTATATAATTAATAATTGTTTTTTCTCATTTCAGGTGAGTTCATTGTGTTTATAAAAGGACAAAGTCGTTATGTAAGTCATTTAATATTATTTTTCCAGTATTAGACAAGTAAGTGTATAGTGATACTAAAATATTATTAGAAGTCACATAGCATACAAAAATACCTAAAGGTAATTTTGGAAATAACAATTAAATTTTGCTGCTTATTATATAATGGTTTTAGAAACAAGACACTTTATTGTAATAATATGTAGCTAGGCTCTTGAGTAGAAATTGTGTATTCCTCGTTTAGAAAACGTCAGGTCTGTCGCTATCCCTCATCGGGGTCATAGATCGCAGCCTGCCCGTCTCAACCCTTAAACAATCCTATTAGCTCGCTTCTGTTGCCCTCTATTTATATTTGTTGTTATTTTTACTGTAAATTAAAAACTATGAGTAACCAAATAATGAGTCAACTCTATGGTCAGCGGAAGTCCAAAGATCGATGTTTTTGAGACCTCCCATCGCCTGTCGCCAAGCCCGCAGCCCCACCTGCCACCTTATAAAATTTAACCTATAACTGTTCTTGTAGTTATCTAGTCCAGCTGTCCAAACTCCGTTTCTCTGTACCCTTGTACCCCTGTAAAGACGTCCGGCATGTGTTTCAAACCTTTCCTCTTTGTACATTCCTTAAAGTAAAATATCTTAGAGTACTTTTCATTTCGGTTTCATAAGCTCATTACTGTACATTGTTCAACCAGTTTTCCATGGGAAAGTCATTATATCCATAAATATACAGGTATGTCAGGTTGTTACTGTTATTATACCTCTAATATTCTCAGTCTCTCTCTCTCTCAGTCTCTCTCTCTCAATCTCTCCCCCCCCCTCTCTCTCTCTCTCCCCCCATTCTGTCTGTATGCCTCTTTTTTTCTGCTTATGTTTGTCTCTTCATCTTTCCTTCTATATTTAGGTACAACTATAATTCTAACTCTTTAGCTCTCCCGCTTTTTCTTTGACCCTCCCTTTTTCTCTACCAGACTCTTTCATTTGCTTTCTGTCTCGTTTTGTGTCCCTCTTTTTCTCTTTCTGTCTCGTTTCTTTCTCTTCTTTCCCACCAAAAGTGTTTAGCATCTCTTTCAGTAAATCGTCTCACATTTTTTCTGAGTGCCGTATTATTTCAACTATTTTACTTTTATTTCTCCTACATTGTCCTGGAGGACCTTCACTTTCTTACGGATCTAATCACTAGTGTTTTTTTCCAACTTTTATTACCCGCCTTCCCTTCCAGAAGTTCTTTTCTGTCGCTTCTAGGTTTTTGTTCTGTTATTCTGTCTTCTATCCCATCTCTCTGCTATAAGACTTAATGCCTCTGATATTTAGGCAAATGTATAATGAATGTTTATGTTTAATATAGTTTCAAAGTATACCGTCATCTAACCCAATGACTGACCTTCAGCTCCTGAACATTTCTTTCTTGTTTGTCTAGTGTTCCGTCATATAAAATACTTTTTTTTAACATTAAACTAGATCTATATTTCCTTATATCACTCCACAAATTTACATCTAAACTTTTTTATACATAAATTTCTGCTTTGAGATTAAATTATTTTTACTTTAAAGCAATTTATATATTAGCCTAATGTCGTTTGAAAATTACTGTACCACTTTGAATCTTGAATAATATCATTTTAAATTATAGGTTATTTTGCTATGGTTTCAATTTCTTGTTTAATGAAAGAGTTTCATTTTTTTTAAAACATTTATGGACTTTATCTTTTCAACGAAAAAACAGAAAAAAGTTTGAGGGATTTAATCGATAATTTGTTTACAAATAAACTTGCAAATATACAGACATGATATCTGCTCAGTCATGCAATTTTATCCCCTCTGCCCTTCATAACTCCGAAATATTTGTTATTTACGAAATGTACCCTTACCTCCAACCTAAGATATCAAGAGCAACTATACATTATGTTGTTGAATACAATCTTCAACATCACTGCTCTTCTAAATAAAACCTAATGTAATTATTAAATACAATTAAAAATAAAGCCACTATCAGTGATTAGAGAAAGTGAAATAAAGTTCTGTTTACATAACTTTAGAACCAAGATACATTTTACTTATATGTTGTAATTATAATTATTGATAATCATCAGTTTCTTGAAACACTTTTTATTTATTAAAACTATTTTTTGTGACTATGTCCATTTTTTAAAATTCTTTCTATTAGCTCACACTTTCCTGATGTATATCTTGTACAAATTTTCAATCGTTATTAAAATAACGTTTTTATTCCTCCAATCAAGTTCGAATACATTTATTTAAACCTATTGTGGATGACAATTGATGTTAATAACGTTTTTATAATAAATTATAAGAATTTGAGGGATTATCCGGATTCGAACTATGAATCTTCATGTTCAAAGTCTAGCGGGCTGCAGTACTGCGCCAACTTTCCAATACCAAGGAATGAATTTCAAAAAAACATATAAATTTTGTCCCCTCTGGTTGTCATCGAATCCTCCAATGTACAACATTAAACTCTTGCCATAAACTGTTACCACAAAATATGATAAATAGTACTGTAAGATTAAAAATTAATGAAACTAATAAAATAATAAAACAAACAAACTGGAAATAAGGAAACAATGTTACAAAAATTTCTTTCTTGCTCTCAGTAGGATTTTACTTTTTTTAAAATTTTTTATATTGCTTGTTTTAGTTTTAGCATTAAATATACTGACTTGAATTCTAAAAATATCGCGTTTATGATAATGTATATTTCCAAAACTAACTAATTATTAATTTGTTTTATTTATAAATATCTCAAAAATGCAAAGGAGTAAGTAAAGTTGTATATAGGGAACGCTAAGTTGTAATTTATCGAATGGATTCGCGCATGGCAATAAATAAGCAACGAAATGGCGATCATATGACCCGGCAGTAAAACTGTCCGGTTCACCTCGACACTTTATGGTCACGTTATGTGCCATGCACGTTTTCACATATCGAGTGTAACTGAGTCGTTGATGTCTTGAAGGTTGCATACAGTGAATAAAAGTTTATGCTAGACTAGGTTGCGTGACAAGGTTGGTTTAGTTAGCTAGGTTAGGTTAGGTTCTTAAGGTTAAGGCTAGGTTTCTCTTCCTAATGCCGCGTTTATGATTCGCTACGCAATGACAATTTATCTAAGGCAGATAACAAACACATTGCTGTAACTTAAGATTGATGTTCATGGTGAGGGTTCGAAACATTGGCGACGAAATCTGTTCTCACCGTGTTAATCAATTCTTAATAATATTGTTTTCTCTTTTAATAAACAAATTGCATAAATGATAAGCAGATTGAATATGAAGTTAAAAGATTATTTATTTAGCGCAACGCTTCAGTAACTAATTTGTTGCCCTTATCACCTGAAAAAAGTACGTTGCTTATAAACACATATATAAAAAATAATATAACAAGTATATACAGTAAAATACAAGTAGACTCACTATATTAATTTAAACAAAAACTCATAGAAATTTCAGTCAAAAACGTAATAAAATAACCCACCAAAGTGGCGAGAGTCATAAAATTCATTTAAAACATATTTTTAAACAGTAACAATCTGAGAGAACAACAATATAAACATATAAAAACACACAAAAATAACAAAATAAACTATACATAAATCTATAAAACAACAAAATGTTCAACCATACCTAACTAATTCTTGGATGTTTTTAATTTAAATAACAATGACTAATACATGCTATATGACTTTTGAAAATCTTTTTAATATTGACATTCTTTTGTAAGTTAATATGGACAACGTCAGAATAAGTCCCCTTCCTCCTGTTGGACTCATTGACTCACTCTCTAGTATAATAAAATCAAATTTATACTCAAACCTTTTACTATGTTCAAAGAAAACACGAGAGAACAACATAACGTAGGTTCATCCTTCTTACTACTATTCTCATGTTCACGAACACGAACACCAACCTGTCTCTTAGTCTCACCCACATAAGTGACGTCACACTCCAAGGTACAAAGAAAACACGAGAGGAAGAGGGTTTATCCTTCTTACTACTATTCTCATGTTCACGAACACGAACACCAACCTGTCTCTTAGTCTCACCTACATAAGTGACGTCACACTCCAAGGTACAAAGAAAACACGAGAGGAAGAGGGTTTATCCTTCTTACTACTATTCTCATGTTCACGAACACGAACACGAACCTGTCTCAGTCTCACCCACACAAGAGGTATCACACTCCAGACAGTTAATTTTGTATACCACATTATTCACACGTAATCTATCAGTATTGTCTTTACCTCGTTTAATAAGATTTCCTACATTATCCGAAATAATAGGAACCGTTTTAATTTTAAACCGTCTTAATTTATTAGCAGTTTTCTCCATACCTTTTATATAAAGTAACCATAAAAATTATTATCCCTGCAATTACTAGTAGTAAAATCTCTAGAATTATTGCTACTATTATTATTTATAAGTATTCGAACCTACTTTAAAACAAGTATTATAAAAAAATATTTTAAAGTAAATTCCTACTTAGGTTAAAAAAAAATTATTTTAGTTATCCTAGAGCACTATATATGATATTGTGTGGTAACCATGGCAACAGCTTAAGGTTGTACAATGTAGGTTTCGACGACAACCAAATGGAGGGGGGGGGGGAAATTTATTTACATCTTTGAGAGATAGTTTTGTAGGTATTGGAAAGTTGGCACATTGCCAAAACGTGCTAGATTTTGAACATGAAGATTCTCAGTTCGAAGCTGGCTGGACCTCACAAATTGTTATAATTTAATTATTGAATAAATATTTTTAAAAAAACTATATTAACATCAATTGTAATCCACTATAGGTTTAAAAAATTGTATTTGAATTTGATTAGATGAATAAAAATGTATTTTATTA
This sequence comes from Prosapia bicincta, assembly GCA_036971475.1. Lineage (NCBI taxonomy): Eukaryota > Metazoa > Arthropoda > Insecta > Hemiptera > Cercopidae > Prosapia > Prosapia bicincta. The sequence goes on from JBAIZL010000005.1 coordinate 159,740,132, forward strand.
ACGAGTTTGTACATGATAAATTTCAGGAGAGTGTGAGCTAATAGAATGATTTTAATTATAAATTTTTTTTTCAAGCGAAAACCCAATCATGGTTATCATGGCCTAACTAAAGTCATTTGAAAAGTGAGTTTAGAATAAAACGAATAATATAATTAAACAAAATTAAATAAATGGTTATAACTAATTTGAACTATCTAAAACTAAACAAAATCAATTTTAAATTATACAGATTTTAAATATCATTATATAGCCGTGAAATCGTCCCTTAAACCCGACATTAAACTTCCTCGAAGATCGTAAGGTAAATACAAATCGGTCAACTCATCATAGTCAAGCAGAATATGCTTCACTGTGATGGTACCTCCACAAAACTGACATAGTGGTGGATCCTCTTGTCGCATCAACCATCCATGTCTTAACAAAGAGTGACCGATGAGAAGACGAGTTACCACCACTTCCTTCTTACGATTCGAACGAACGGATGACCTCAATGGTCGGACGGTATTCTTGATTTCCCTCAGCTTGTTTCGATTTAAATTTTGCCATTCTTCATTCCAAACAGAAAATAGTGTAGTTTTAACATCGCATACAAAATATGATGTCATCACACGTTGTGTCGTTGGCACCATATTTCTAGCTAATTTTACACCTTCATCTTCTTTAGTGTTTCCGAATATTCCGCATTGACAAGGGACCCAGAGAAGTGACACCTCGATATCTCGTAATTGGAGCCTGTGTATTGAGCACAAGATGTCTCCAACTATAGTTTGATTTAAAACAGAATAGGATTCTACGTAGGTGAAATTGGCCAGAGGGAGTGGGGGATACCGTCATCTGAGCGAATAGGAAGTTCACATCTTGCTGCGTGGGTGAGCTTTGTTGCCTATTCGACATTAAACTTCCGTTCATCGCTCAGTTTCATCGTAGCTGTGGTGGGGTAATTTACTAGTGCTGTAGCTTCTTTCGTTCGCCGCTGGCGATGGCGCGTTGAGAGTTACTGCGTTCGAACTGACAACACCGCATCCCTACCCTACCACAGACCCATTCCTATTCTACTTTAAATCAAAGTATAAAGGGTTCTTAGTGCACATTTCCTGAATAGCCTGGTAAGCACTTTTGGAATAGGAACACACAAGATTAGTAGATGTTGCAGAAGGAATAATACAGAAATTCCAACGGATAATCGTTAGGCCTACGTAGTAAATAAGTGTGTACAATTTGAATATTTTTTTTTCATAAAACGAAGTATGAGACAATAGCAGGACTTTATCGATTAAAGAACATACCATCCTTACCTTTTGAGATCGAGGATAGTCAAATGAACAAATGTTTTTTTTTAATATACTTATTGCATAAGCTTACTTCTACTTTCAGTCGTATATTTCCTGTAAAATTCTTTCCTCGTATAAAACTTTTAGATCGAGATTTTCAAGAAAAACATTTTCCTTCTAATTGATGATTTCTTTAGTAATAAAACTCCACCTAAACGTTGATATGGCCAATTACACTTTTGGAAACGTCTCAGTAATCGCCAATTTTACACTTAAGCATAAAGCTATCATATAACAAAGGTTATTTTTTTTCTTTGAAACCAGCTGAAACGATGTTTTCATAACATCCTTCAGATTTAAGTTAAATTGATACCATTAGTTAAGAAATCAAATACTGTATAAGAAATTCCTTTCTAATTTGATTCGACCACAATAAATGAATTCTTAATAATTAATCAACAAATGAATTCTCAATTATTCATATACCTATAGAAAAAAAATGTTTACAAATGTTCCGATTCCTGGTTTAATTTTGAAATTGAAACCGTCGACTACAATTTTGTTGTAAATTGCCAAAAACATATTGTGTTGTCCTAGATAGAGTCAGCCTCACCGCTGAAATTAGATTCAACATGACCTCTCTCGGGAACTAGCGGGTCAATAAAAACTTCAAAAGACTAAACTTTTCTCGTTGTTTTATCAGAGGCTGCCGAATTCCATGACAAATCTACTAAGTAAACCTCTTGACGTTGATGTGTTTGATAGCGGTTTTTATACTTATTTACAAGCCTTAAAGGTTAATAAATACACTATGACCTTTATGATTTATTAAATACGTTATGAAAAATAAATGAATCTCGTCTGTTTTAAAAATAAATTAAATTACTTTATAAAAATATAATCAAATTTCTCCTGTGACATGAATACTACAGGATGAAAGTAAGTAGGCCTATAATCTGTGTGTGTGTGTGTGTGTGTGTGTGTGTGCGTGCGCGTGCGTGTGTGTGCGTGAGCGTGTGCGTGTGCGTGTGCGTGTACGTGTGTTGTGGGCTATGTATATTTGAATATACGAAAATTTACTGTAAAAGGCTTTGTAATTTATTAACTCAAGTGCAATGCAAACACAATTAATTATAATAATTGTACTTAACAATGCCGATTAGCGAATTTTTAATGACGGCATTAATACCGGTTGTTAATTGCTGGCGATAATTAATCCTTTTATTGATCACAAATAATTTATAGGTATAATTAATTATACAACCCGGTTTTGTTTATCACAATAAATAATAAAACTACAAGTATTTAATATTTTGCAAGCATAAATATTACTTGTATTGACACCCTCAGTTTTAAACTCTATCCTACCCTCATAAAGTATTCGAGAACACCAATAAAATCAATTACACCGTAGAAACCCAAAACTGCTACAAGAATTCGATTAACTTAGTTGCCTATTAAATTTAGATAAAAACATTGAAAATTGTAATGTAACATCACTTCCTTGAACCAAGATAAGATTAATTTAAATGTCTCGTTGTTTGAATAAACCATCAAGTTAACTGGCACCTTTTTAATAAAAGTTTCAAATCAAGTGAAAATCATTCACAAGGGGCGAAATATCTGCTTTATCTTTCCTGTCTCTGCCTTATAATAGAGAAATTACAATAAGATTTTAACAACAAAGGCCAGCAAAGTAATGAGAACTGGTTGCGTTCGTCCAATCAGCGACTGACGGTTTCCAACTAACTGTAAATGACATGGGTGCAATGTTTGTCAGTGACGATTTTCTCGTGATAGAATGTTACAAGTTATACTGCGCGCTACATAGCTTGGCGTGTAGGGGAATGGTAGTCAGAGTTGCTCCCACTACACTTCTCCTACATTCACTAGTACAGTCAACTAAATTTGAAAGTTTCTGTAATTTTGACTGACAGGACTGCAGCTACTACATGCGGCCCAAGACTGTATCGTGGCTGCTGGTTATGGAGACGCGTGGTGCGCGTGCGGCAACTATCTGTCAGTTATGTGGTGCGCACTATACTATCATTCAGCCAGGCAGGATTGGTGACCGTAGTTTTCGCAACGACTGTGGGTGGGATACTGGATTAGGTCTGTTGATATGTAAGAATTAAAACGTAGGCGAGTTTCTGCTTAGGGTAACGTATATTTGGTTGGGTCGTAGATGATGGTGGACTGAAAGCCTATTTATTTAAAGTCAGAAAGGACTGATTGGATAACTTTTTTTACGTTTGAGGGAATTAACTTTAAAAATTACGTGACGTAAATCTAACAATGTGACTTAGAAGAAGGAAATGGATTTTTCTTAAAACTAATTACAAATCAATTAGTTGATGAATCAAATTAAGCTTAGAATAGGTTAATCTGTTAACTTATGTTAGATTACCGTTGCTGCTGTTCAAAGTTCCTAACCTCTCTCATAGGAGATCTAACATATCACATCTAGTTTCATTTTTGGGCATGTTTTAGAAATGTGTTTGCTAGAACGAAATTCCCCAACTAACGCTTTTGTTACAACAGATTGTAAAATCTTCTGAAAAATACTATTTTTCTCCCAATAGTTTACCTTTAAACTCTTGCACGTGTCTCCAAGTCACGTAGTAGAAACTATTAGCCCACTGACAGGACACTGTAGTTTGGTATTCTGTACATGCTTCCTAGATAACTCACTGCTCCTACACTTAAACACTTCTAAATAAGACCACACTAACGTTAGAATGATATCCCGTGATTTCTAAGGGACAACAAACACGATCTCAATCAAAACATTTTCATTAAAAAGTTACATAAATTATAAAGTTGAAAACATTACCATACTTTAAAAACATAATTCTGAATAAACATATTTCTCCAAGTATAACTGCAGTATATGTCTGTATTAAAACATAGTTAGAAAGTTAGTAAGTTTATAAAAAATAAAAACGAAAACTTTCTGAATGAAAATGTAACATTTGTTGCGTTAAACACGACCTCCTTGTCGGACGTACATACAATTCAGTTCATAAAATGTTACATGACATTGTAGCTCTGTTCCGTCTGCTGCTGTGCGTACATTTATCATTTTGAGCATATTTAAACATTTTTCTATTTGAGTAATTATTTCTTATTCATTTCCTTTTATTAGTTCCCACTCTAAATATATATATATATATATTAAATATGGTGATACGTTTTCTTGTAATATAGTTAATAAATTAAAAATATTTCAAAAACAAGAATACTTTTAATGAATATATTTATTCAAAGCTTTTCGCCGATAAAATAGTACCAGCATCTTCAGGAAAAAATTTTTTTCCTGAAGATGCTGGTACTATTTTATCGGCGAAAAGCTTTGAATAAATATATTCATTAAAAGTATTCTTGTTTTTGAAATATTTTTAATTTATTATATATATATATATATATATATGTGTGTGTGTGTGTGTGTGTGTGTGTGTGTGTGTGTGTGTTTCTTTAATTTTTAAACGTTTATAAAATACTTTTTATCAATCCACTCAAGCTCAAATACAGTTTTCTTCAAATAGTAATTCACTTACTAAGTTTAATAATGAGTTAGTTAATTTTAGTTTTATATGGGAGACAAATTTTTCATAAAACAGCTGATTTCACAATATGATTTTATAAAACGTCTGATTTTATGTTATAGGTTATGTAGTAGAATACTTGTTTGAACCCATAGGTTATGTCACTTTATTTATATTAATTTTTATTATTTAATAAAATAAACTGGAATAAAAATTTTTGTTGATCCCAATCAGAATTGACTTTAAAAGAAGTTCGATAAATTACTTGTTATTAACCAAATTTTCATAACCAGATATTTTGAATGAATATTATATATTATAATGTACACATTACGTTTTATGTATATGTACGTGTAATATGGTTATATAAAAAAACCATTTACTTTATATTGCTTTTTGTGTGTATACAAATTTTCATAACCGGATATTTTGTATAAATATTGTATATAATGTATACATTACGTTGTATGTATATGTACGTGTAATATGGTCATATAAAAGAACCATTTTCTTTATATTGCTTTTTTTGTGTATAGATTGAGGTTACGTTTTATATTTCACAGTTTTTTAGTAGTATTATGCTTTTTGTGCCACTTCGAATGTCCTGTGTTTTGTTTCTGTGTCACATGTTTTCGTTTCATATGTGAAATGTAAAAAATCAAGTTTGATTACCATCAACTCAAATATTGCGGAAACTCATGGAAAAAATTAAAATGTAGCAATAAAGTTGTCTTTCAAATTAATCCGATGCCCCTAATTGCAACAGATTTCACAAGAGTCCGTATTTTTCTACTCTGGCATGCGAATAATGAAACCAGACGTAACCTAACCTAATCTAACGTGACCTGACGTTATGCTACTTCAGGAAAACGACTCTACCCACTGTGTGTCGAAATTTGCCCCTATTCTATAGGGCAACTGTATCAGGTGCCTCTTAGTTCCTTGTAATTCCATCTATCCTGCCTTCTTTCTGGAAGGATAAATCCAGTCCTTCATAAGGAGTTGCAACAGGAAGACTATCCATGACTCGGGCAGAGAGTCACGGTCCTGGTTACATAATCCCATATCTTCCCTCTATCCTATACCAGGGGTTTCATGTCCCTATTTACATTCACAATCCTTTCATATCCTTTTTAGCCGAAAATAGTTATTTTGTCTGATTGCAGTTAATCCAGTATATAAAAAAAAAAAATGTTTTCTATTTGTTTGCAAAAGTACCTGCTTATAAAGCGATTTTTCTAATGGAACATAAATTCATTTCCACCTTTTCTGGAGGATCATTAAATCATCAGCACACCAGTGGGCACGACACGTGTCGGGAGGGTGGTAAGTGGAAGAGGTTTCATAAACTGTATACATATAGTCTATGGGCTATATAGTTGAAAAACTATCATTACTGACTATGGTATCACAATTCTAATTGCATGGTTTTTAAGTTTTAATATTATCATAATTTACTTTTTTTATTTTAAAATTCATTTATATAAATTCATTTCTTCTATTTAATATAACAATAACAATTTAATCATTTAATATTAATCATCTATGTAGAGCATAATAGTTAAAATAATGAGAACTTTATAGAGATATTTATTTTGGTAAGTAAACAATAAAGAAAATTGCATAAGGAAATGAAAAAACTTTCAGTTCGTTTTGAATATGAATTGATATTTTGTTTAAAATCCATTAATAAACCAAGTTTCTGTGTAAGAATATTGTATAATGGGGTGTAATGATAAAACGTACAAAATCATTCTATTTTCTGTATAGGCTTCTTGAAAACTGGGTTTGAAGTTCTGTCTTTAAAAACACTATGTTTAATACGTTTTTTTTCATCGCCAGTTATTTGATGTCGCATTCAGTATGAAATTAAAAATTATTGTTAATAAACACTTAGTCACATAGTATAATTTTTAAAAAATCACAAGGAACATTAATGAATTGAGTATCAATGCAATTGCTGCTTGCATAAAAATTTTACGATTATAAATTTGAAAGTTTGTTACAAATTTCTTCATACTTTCTGGTGAAAGCATAAAACTACTTACGTAAAAGTATAAACTTTAAAATGTTGCTCCATTTTAGCAACTTTACAAGTAATTAGTTCAATTTGTACTTTAAAAACTTGTGTGTCTTTTTTTATCTTCATGAAGTGAAACAATTCAATTCAATAAATACAATATTACGAGAATCATAATTTACAGTAAATGTATAATCTTTTTAAAAATATTAAAGGTTTTTTAATTAAAAAGAAATTAAAAATCCTTACTAAATTCAGCAAGGTGAATACTCGTGTTAAAGAACTTAGATTGAGGTGATTTTAAAGAACTCACAAAAGGGGTCTCGATCATATACACATTATATCTAAATTCAATATAAAACGAGATTTTACAGCTTGAGTTAAATATACCTATTTTAGTGCAAAAACCAGAACTTCAGTTTAAAATAATGTTAAGTGCAAAATTTAAAATAAACTGCGTAATAATAAGGCAGTAGCATAATATAACATATCAGTTTAATCCACCCTTCATTATAAGTTATAGAGAATAACATTTTTTTCATTGGCAGTGGGAGTAACAGCTGTTCATAGTAGTGGCGCACCTAGCGGGATGTGTTTGTACTAAGTTCCCAGACCGGTTGCTAGGTTACAAGCCCATATCACGCACCAGTCTATGCTTTGTGTTCGTCTGGTTTGGTTCGACCGTTACAAAAAAAACCGTTGGTTTCAAAGTGGCGGTGTTTTTCTGTGTTTTGCATGTGTAATGCATTGTTTCCGAATAGTGAATTAGTATTTGTGGAATACTCTACTTGTTTTAGTGAAAAATCTATTTATTTAATTAGAAATAACGTAATTGGACTAAGATATTTATGTAACCTTTAATTCGACTACAGATAGGTTTTTATTTACACCTTGGATTATCATTTCTACACTTTAGGTATTCTATGTTGAATCAATATATAAAATTTTTATATATTTTTTTAATGAATAAACCTACTTGGGAATATTCAGAGACATATTTTAAATAAATGTACTTCATTTAACTATGTAGCTATATTAAACAATTTTCCTAACAAAAATTAGCCCTTATCAGTTTTATTTTTAGATGAATTCTATACATCAGTAAATTCAATACATATTTTCCATGTGTAAGCCACCTGATGAAAATTATTTATTTTAAAACGCTCTTAACCTTCAGAAAATGCCCATAGTTGAACGTGAATTGTCTTTTTAAGTCAGAATATAATTAGATTTTTTTTAAAATGAGAACGTTTAAATTCTTCATTAAAAATAATTTTGCAATAAAATCTTGTGTAAGGAATTTACTCTAAATTTAAGGCCTCTTGATTCTATTTGAAGTAAAAATCAAAGTTGTAATAGATTGGGAAAACCTATTTCATCATAACTGATTAGTTGTTTGTTTGTCTTGAAACTAGTTAAGCTCTCCTTATGCAGCAGTCGCCTGGATCGATTTAGTATTTGACGAGGTGGATTTAATTAGATTGGAAAATTATTTAAAGTTTTCAGTTAGGTCTAATTTAACATTTGTATTTATAGATATTGATGTTACCCCCTTATTTTTTAAAACTATTTTTTTTCTCTCATTTTTGTTCCTCTAAACATAAAATTAATTATGATTTATGTGTGTTTTTTTAAAATAATATATGCTTCAAGTTGATTCCATGATAAGTAGATGATTCTTTCATGTATGTATATATTTGAAATTTCATTAATAAAAGTTTATTTCTAATATATGATCTATTTCATTCAGTTATAGTTATAAATTTCCAAAATTTGATTAAGCAGCAAAAACGCTCTCTTGATACCCTTTCATAATAAAGTTACAATACTTACTAAAACATTACAAAGCTGTATGCAAAGTGAACTTCTTTAGTGGTGTTTGTTAAGTGATATGTGCTCAATGTCTGGGGGCAGTGATCATAGGTCTTGGAGACACAGTTGGCATTGTAATGCTTTGCCACTTCCTGACAATATGCTCCATTCTTCTTCAACTTTGAGCCTAGATCTCAGTCCAGAAACTACTCCTACTGCACATGAGAAGTAAGTTTGGTCTTTATTGATTCACACCTAAATTCTTCAATTTATAGTTTTCAATATAAGGTTAATATGAGGATTGCATATATATGATTTCCATATATGTAAACATTTCTTATTATGATTTAGCAACATCATAATATGGTGCTCTATCTCACCAACTAATCAGTTTTTGTATTTCTCCATTTAGGGCTACATATTATAATTAGACTGTTTTTATTTTTCTTTGTGGAATTTATTTAAATATAGAATTTTGCTTACTAAGTAAACGATATTGTTTAATTAAATTAGTCACCTTTTGAAAGGCATAGAGCAAACCTTTTTACATTGCAAAAGTATATTAAGGATGTTTAAAGAATGCAAGGTTAATAGTCTTTGTTGGCAGGTTGGAAGTATACAGGAGAAGAAAGATGTCATTAGGTAATTGTTAGAAAAGAAAGGAAATGTGTCAGTAATGGGTGATTCAGCTGTAAAGAGTTCTCATTATGGTCCGTCATTTAGTAGTTCACACATGACATGATGATAAAATCATTTCTTTTCTTATTGTCTATTGTAAATATGTGTGTTTCTGTGTCTGAACTGTAAATTAATTGTTTGCTTCTGTTGAAATTGACATTCTTTGGAAAATATTTTTGATATCTGTGATAAAAGCCTATCTTTCTAGAATAATTAAAGCTTCAAAATATTTGCTGATGTGGTTTTTACTGTGCAAGATAATATTAGATGAGACAATATTAGATGGTATCGTTGGTAATAGGGCAATATTTTATTTCGTTACACTATTATCAATATAATGTGTAAATTATATTTTTTTTAAATCGGTAATTAAAACTTCTACTTGTTTAGACATATGTAGTGAATTTATAACAAATATCACAAAAACAGCCTCTAACAACGCATACAATTTTAACCATCTGACATTTCGGTAGCTAATCATCCTCAGGAGCAACAAGAAACAAGGTTTAAAGAAAACTAAATGGAAGAATATTTATAACAAATTTAATGACAATTACACCTTCTAATTTCACATAATTTTTTCTTGACCTTATGAACATTTCTGTTGCAAAGCAACCATTCTCAAAAGCAACAACAAACATTAAGGGAATAGTAGTTTAATTGAGAAATATTTATGTTTCTGTAACTTTACACGTGACTAATATTCAGCAAATTAAAGTAATTTTATAAATTTATATCAAATAACATACTTTTATTTATAATAATTACTATCCGTTGAGCGCATCCTATTGAAAAAGTATCGAATTGTATACAATCTGACCGTTAGTTATATAGGAAAAATAAGGGTAAATATAAATATTATAGACACTATTATTAGAGAGAAAAATTATAGCCCGCCGTAGGTATAAAAAAAATGTTTGGAAAGTTAATTAATTAACTGCTATACAGTGAATATTCGTGCAACGTAGTACCCTCGGACTGTGCGCTACCTAACAGCTATCAACACGCTGCAATCAGTAGTGCTGCAAGCTGCTACTGCACTGAAAAAAATCGCTATTTTAGCATTAGAAAACCGGAAGATCTGCCTCAAGTATGAATGAAGCAGTATAACCGAACTGTAGTACCAATACTAGGCTCACGTTGCACACGCCAAAAACATATATTCCCATATAATGTTTAGATATCCGGCCCATTCTCGCACTATTTAATTAATCACTGATTTATTTACGTTATTATACGGTTTATTCAGTTAACGTTGAAATAGTTTTTTCGGTTATAGACGATAGTGATGTAATAGGGAAAGTATTATAGGCTTTGCATTACGTCTTAAAAATCGATTTGATGCGCATTTTATTTAAGGGGGTCCTACATTTCTTTTCGCAGGGGTGCCCCGATCGGTTACCGCCGCCAATGTTAGACAAATGATGTCAAATTGTATCAAATGTCTTCAAATAGAAGACAATTTAATGAAATTTTAACTAAATTTCTTCCTAATTTAAATAATTATAAATGTAAAGACCACTTGAAGAACACCAATCAACTTACAGGATAACTTGGCCTAAGGTGCAAGAAATAACAAGGCCTTAAAAGCAAACACTAAATTTTCATTCTGTCAAACTAAAATTTTATTAAATAGTATTGAGACTACAAGGCGTCTTGGAAAGTTTCTTTCGAGCCTCATGTCATCTTGCAGCAATTTCCTCATGTTTATAAGCCACAGAGGCGTAAGTTTTATCTCTCAAATATGCGGCATATCGGCAAACGAGGTTACTCAAATTTACGTCGTTTACATTGAATATTTTTATAGACGGCTCCTAGTTCACTATCAGCTGTTTAATTGGAAAATGATCTTATTTTATCTTTAAATTATTATATTAGAATTTTTTATGCAAGGTAAAATTTGTTTCAAAACCGGCTAGTTTAAAAATAAATTTGTTAGCCGAGGAAATATTAAGAATTAATTAATTAAGGGGATGTTTAACCCTCCAAAAACCCCTCGCCACACTGTTTCAGATTTTGCAATAGATCTGTAAACCCTTAGATTTTTTTTATTCTTCAATTACTAAGAGGGGATCCTTCTGTACCTGTAAGTTGTATTAGTAATATAAACTAAAAGAAACTTGCGTTTGATCGAGCTCATATTATTCAAAAAAGGGTACTTTTCTTTGTGTATAGAATAATACTGAATAATATTGTTCATAACAATATTTGAGATAAACTAAATCCTGTCATATTTTTATACCATTCTTCTGTAAAATAATCAACCTTTTGGTTTTTCTCAGGATACTGATAAACACTATATTCATTGAAATTGTAGTAATAATAGTATTGTCCCTATGAGAAAATAAAATTTTTAAAAGATTGTTCTGCAGTAGGACGCTCTGACCGATGAAGGTTCTTCGAAACCGAAAAGAAATGATTCGACAATGGCAAGGATTGGCAGAAAAACGTAAACATATGTTAGTACAATAATTCTAGTGTACAAATTTCTTTGCCACTTGAATTACCGGTATTTAAAAAAAAAATATCTAATGATTAGCCTTTTAGTTAAATAAATAAAGTCTTTTACAGGTATTATTGTAACAGAATCTTCAGCTGATGATTGATTTCCAATCTAATTGTACATTAGGAATTTAGAATTTTAAAAAATTCGTTTGTGGTTAAAATGTTTTATTTATTTAACAAAAAGTACTTCACAGATGCTTCACGTTATTAGTAATAGCCTAGTAATTTAATACTTGAGTTCTAACATATTAAGTTCTTTTGATCTAACAATGGTTAATAAAATGTCAGCCTTGATTGAGTTTTTAAAACAGATGGAAAAAGCTCTTCTAATGGAGTTCAAGTAGATATTGACGATTCTGAAAATATATGACTTGGCAATGATTACTCCGTCACTCTTCACACAAAAGTCATGACGGTTATCTAAGAGTCAAGGAAAAAGGACCTTGTAATTAACTGAATAATTGTCGAGCAAACAGTATTTCTAGACAGGTGTTGTCGATGTCAGAAGCTGATATAAACCTTTTGTTTACCCCAAAAAATCTATTTGTTTTGATTAATGCACCAACTTTATAGGCATATCCGAACCTTACAGAGGAGGTTTTATAGACATAATTACCTTTCCCTTTTAGATTCATTACGTAGGGAGGCGTGCATAGGTTATAAAATGCCATCAGAGCAGCTCGTGCGGCAGTTGTAAAGGCCATGTCACCGCGTAACATTTCTCTGATATTTTGGCTCGAATACAAAATCTTTTAATGGTTTGCACTTAGAATAGCTTTCAATTCATCGACCTCTTCTTTCTTATGTATTGGAAACTAACAGAAGACTAGTTCCGGCATTACAGTAGACGCCTGCTCTTAACCAAGAGGTCTTTGTACATAGCGCGTAAGAGAATTTCTTGAATATACTATAGGTATAAACTTTTATTTAATTTATACCTTCGCGTTGGAACATAGGTAATAGTTAAGTAATAACGGAGACAAACTTACAATCAATTATTTGTTTTTTAACGTGTTTCAAAGACAAAGTCACCATCATCACAGTGTGTATAGCTAAAACAACTAAACTCTGACTCTATTAACTATAAGTTTAGGTGTTGCTTTAGCTATTTTCAGTGAGTGGTACTTACTGATGATGACTACTTTGTCGTTGAGTAATACATTAATGATTATGAGTTTATGTTATTTAATTTAGATTCTAATGATTTCGGACTGCAGTGTGCACTATATAGGAAACAAAATATTTTAAAAAATCGTTGAAACTTGGTATTTTTAAGGCGAAGCACTCATTCAGGATTATTACCAGCGCCATTTATAGGGGATATCCATGTTTAAAGCTTTGGTGTTTAGATATAATTTGTTGTTTTTGGATGGGGGGGGGTATTGCGCTCTTGGGTATAACCGGCGCAATATGAGTTCCGCTTTGACCTTCGAGCGGCGAGTGATGGGGGGAGGGGGGGAAGAATTAATGCTTTTCTGCAAACATTGGTTTTCTTGTAATTCTAACAGTTCTAATGACACTTGGCTTTGGCTAGGCTATTCTAGTCATTCTCTCACTGCCAATAGTTTTGCTAACGTTGGGCGCGTAGACTCAGACACTGAAGACGCGGCGGGAGGAGGACGAGAGTCCTAGTATGCAAACTGGCATGTAGCGGCCGAGCCAGAGCGGAACTTATAGTGCGGCAGTACATAGGCTGTGCTAGATCCTCACGTAACTATTTAGGTTATAAAATGTCATATGGGTTATGTTTGGGTAGACATATGGACTATGTCCTAGTTGTTAGGTTCCAAACTGAAAGCAGCCAGCATCGTCTAACTGCAGGAATCAATTGGAAAATTGTTGGCAATTTATTTTATTTTTAGAATATTTATGCAGCAATATATATGTAACGTATTTGACAAAGTAGCTGAGGTTAGACTAGATTACATTGTACAAAAACATAACTAACCCGTAGTAATTTTGAACAATATCTCTATTTTGTCAGTCTTGTAACAATATACGTGTTTTCAGACGAATGAGTAATTTTTAGATTGTATAACTAAGCCTAACCTAACCATATACTAGGCAGCTATATAAATAAAGTAGTAGGGCATGGTTTGGTTTATATAGACATTTTTATTTAATGCAGTTTCGCTTGTGTTGGTAAACGGAGGTTTCATTTTTGCTATATCCTAATCATGATTTACGACCATTAGTTTCTTGTTTAGAATGTAATTTTAAATAACAGTTGAGAACGTAAAAATCGGAGTTAACCAAGCTCTTGTCAATAATACAGCAGTGTTTTAATTGCTTATTATCGAGGCTTATCTATGCATAAACCACGCCTCGGCTTTATTATCTCTTTCAATTTTACTACCTTTGTCAACGTCTATTTTAATCCGTGCCTACAAATTCTATACAGCGTTTCTTATATTGTAATGTTTATTTAGTGTATGAGTTACATTGATTTAACGACAGCTCTAAGCAACCGATACCTAAACAGTCGGATTTCCAAAGCTTTATCTATGATTTATGTACCTCAACTGTTTCGATGCACTAGATTTGTTTAAACGATTTTTTTAATTTAATTCGCGTTATCAGTTTCATTCTTGTGACACAAAGGTCAGATAAAAACCTCTCAAACTCATATGTCGATAATTATTTGTATTTATTAGCTTTTTTTAATTGAATGAATAAATTTGTTTTAATTAGATTTGTCTATCAGCAATCAATTAGGAAGAGAATAACAATAGATTATTATATAAACTCAGCAGATTTATAGGCTTGTGGGAGTTATGTTGCAATACATTAAGATCTTGTTCGGAATTAGAGAAAATAACCCTCCATGTGTCTGAAACTGAGAGTTCTAGGTTTTGATTTAACCCTGATATCACCCACCCCTCTTTGGCAAGACCTACATTCCTAAAACATACGAATCCAAAATAAAGCCGTAAGCGTGGGCAACTAGGCACTTTCTGACCATAGCGACAGAATGTCCCATCAGATAAGGAAAGTTTCGAGTTACACAAATGGACAATAACTCCAAGGGTTTCTGTTGCAGTTGTCTAAAATGCTTGACCTTCTTAGGTAACAAAGCGGGCTGTCTGTTACAACAGCTATAAAGCTACTCAGGAAAGCGCGCGCACACGTATGTTAGAAAAAAGGAACAGGTTTTAAAATAGTTAAAGAAGTCAGCCTATATTTTAACATTCTACAATAATTGTATACTAAGAAATAAATTTTGAATTTTTATCAATAAACTAGATCACTTGTTAGTTTAATCAACAACAATAAACTCTCCATAGGTAAACAATAGTTTATCATCTTGCCGAAAAAGTAGAAAGATTTTATTATGCTATTTTTTATATAAATTTAAAAAAAAAACAAAATGTGTTGGCATACTGATAAAAATACATTTTCATTAACTTCTATTTTGAACGTAACATTTTTCAAAATCAAGTCTGTCGCTATGGAGCTAGCCTGCACCTAAAGTCTTTAGCGTGTGTGCTTTCAAAATGTATTTCTCTCTTTTAAAAGTCACTGCAGACCTTCGTATTATTCCTTACAAACTGCTCTTACATATTGTTTCTTAAATGTCACTGCGGGTAAAATATATATGGTAACTAATTTTGATATTGTATTATTTTTCAATGGAAATAATGGTAAAACGTGTTGCGTTAGAAGAAAATGTTTAATTTTTTGAAATTTATTCATAAAATGAAGATTTAATAAAACAAAAGTGTTTATATATAAGACTGGTATAAGACTATAAATGTGTTGACGTGCATAAAGACTCATACACACACAACTACACACTCTTACATACTTAACCAGAGTAGCGATACATTACTTTGGCCCAGAAGAGAGCATGTAAAAGAAGAAGGAATACCTTGTCTTCGCGAACCATCATTTCCTCCTAGTCTTAGCAGGAGGGGGTCATTATGACCTTTGATCTTATCTTTATTCCGTCCAGTTTTCCTCCATTTGCCATTGGCCTCAAGAGAGAGGTATGCCTTGATACTTCTTATTCATAACAAGACAAAATTGCCTCCTTATTATTTGAAAAGAGACGGGAATGCATACTTCTTATTTAGAATAAGAAGTATTATTCTTAATTATTTCGCCGCCTTATTATTTCGAAAGAGACAGAATTGCCGTCTTATAATTTGGAAAGGGACGGAACTGCTTACTTCTTATTTGGAACAAGGCAGAACTACCGCCTTATTATTTGGACCGATGCAGGATTTCCCGGGGTAGGAAAGAATCCGTTTATATTAGTTGTCTCATTTCCTCAGTTTTACCCCACAGGTTTCTGTTAGACCGGAACCCTGGTTAATCTGATTGCTCAAACAAGCCTTTAACCTTCACCGTCACACAAAGCACCTGAATGCGTTCAGACTCAGTGAGTAACATTTGTGTAACACTACATCAGTGTATATTTAGCGAATGCGTTAACATTTCTACGGAATATCTTAGAATCGTAATCGGAAAATGTCGAACCAAATTAAATTGGATCTCCGGAATTGTGATGAGTAATAATCGAGGAAATATCATTTCATGTTTGTGGCGAACTATTAAAAGTTTCGAACCTTCTATTATTGTGAAACTAAATTGCTTTGCCTATTAATAGATACAACTCTGTAGTGACATATAAAGCTATTAAATCTTCCCAAGGATTTTGTAATAAAAAGCTATCGGTGACGTGTTGTATAGGAAAAGCTTGCTGTAGGCCAAACCTTTGTTAAAAGTGGGATTATTTCCCCGTGATAACGATGTATTTACCTGACATTATGTAAAAATCCTCGGACATGGATTTTACAGCTAGGAATCAAAAGAAAGCCACATCGACCAGATTAGATACGTTATGACTTTAAAAAGCAATTAAGAAATAATCCTGAAAGTCAATAATCACCAACCAAACCAAATACCTTTTCGAGGACAGTATTTTTAATATAAAACGATATTTTTTGCAATAAAAATCTATTATGATTTCTTATATCAAAGTTCTGAATTCGTCGACTATCTCTTTTACTTAATATAATACTTTATTATTTTTAATGAAAATATAATGAAAACCATTTTACACCAGTGAGAAATTGTTTAGTTTTATTAAAACCTGTATGACATGGTTTTGTACATGTCTTTTGAAGCCTGAGAAATTTTGAATAGACTGAAAATGTTTAAGGTTTCGTTTTGAAGACATACTGGGAATACTTTTCGCGTTTTACGCACATCCATTCGACTGTTAACGTCTATCAGTATAGAAGGATTGTGAATAGTGATAGGTTTAGGTTTACCACAATAATAGAAGGTGCGAAAAGTTTGATAGTTCGCCACAAACATGAAATGGCATTTCCTCGATTATTACTCATCACAGTTCCGGTGACCCTTTAATTTTTTTCCAATTATAATTCTAAGATATTCCCTAGAAATGTTAACGCATTCGCTAAATATAATCCTACACTGATGTAGTGTTACACAAATGCTACTCACTGAGTCTGAACGTATCCAGGTGCTTTGTGTGGTGGCGAAGGTTATAGGCTTGCTTGAGCAATTAGATTAGCCAGGGTTCCAGTCTAACAGAAACCTCTGGAGTAAAACTGAGTAGGAAATGAGACAACTAATATAAACGGATTCTTTCCTACCCCAGGAAATCCTGCATCGGTCCAAATAATAAGGCGGTAGTTCTGCCTTGTTCCAAATGAAGTATGCAATTCTGTCTCTTTCCAAATAATAATACGGCAATTCTGTATCGTTCCAAACAACAAGGCAGTAGTTCTATATTAAGGTTAACGTTATTTACGTAAGTTTATGAATCAAATGTAAAGGAAAAAGCAGTACTCATTAGTTTCTAAAATTTAGTTTTGTCAAAAATATAAAGTAAGATAGTATGTTTTCTCTCGGCAGGTTATTCATAAATTTACTCAAGGTAAATTAAAAGTTGGATGGGTCGTTAATTTGTTTAGTAATAATTTAAAAGTTTCTCAGATCCATCAATAAAAACCAAGGCTTTAATATTTTTAACCAGCCGGAATTAACTTCTTTGCGTTTGTGTTATGAAGTGTGCACTTCTTTTTTATCGCATTATTTGATTTCGTCCTAACTAGATATGTAACTTACCTATAGGAGTACTAATAAGGACGACCGATTTGGAAGATGCGTTCCATTATCAACTCACACTGTAACTCTCTTATATTATTTCGAGTTGTGTAATTCTTTTTGCGAAGGTTTGGAAGCTATCCTTTGAATTGACAGTCGGGCCATCTCCCGAAACACCCTTCGTCATTAACCAAAAACTTACTTTAGGGAAGTATCACATATGTTGAAGTGTTTAGCTTTTCAAAGTAATTTCGACACCAATTGTATATTATCAAATTGTGCGCGCTTGTATGAAGTTGTTCAGGAAAAACATCTGCTAACTGTTCTTAACCCTTATAGAAATCGGAGACAGAACTCTGGCTAAATGATTAGGGTCGAATCATTAAATTGTAGGCTATACATTATTCCTTCTTGTAGCGGGTGGGCAAATCTACTTCCGCTACGATCTCATCTAATTTTATTCCATAGATCCTTTCTTCCTCCTTCATACAAGCCACGTGACAGGTTAGCACATCATCACGATTCCGATGAAGCCTACCTCGGGATTGCGCCACTCATACATTATTCCTTCTTGTAGCGGGTGGGCAAGTCTACTTCCGCCACGATCTCACCTAATTTTATTCCATAGATCCTTTCTTCCTCCTTCATACAAGCCACGTGACAGGTTAACACATCATCACGATTCCGATGAAGCCTCCCTCGGTATTGCGCCACGCATACATTATTCCTTCTTGTAGCGGGTGGGCAAGTCTACTTCCGCCACGATCTCATCTAATTTTATTCCATAGATCCTTTCTTCCTCCTTCATACAAGCCACGTGGCAGGTTAACACATCATCACGATTTCGATGAAACCTACCTCGGGATTGGGCCACGCATACATTATTCCTTCTTGTAGCGGGTGGGAAAGTCTACTTCCACCACGATCTCATCTAATTTTATTTCATGGATCCTTTCTTCCTCCTTCATACAAGCCACGTGACAGGTTAACACATCATCACAATTCCGATGAAACCTACCTCGGGATTGGGCCACGCATACATTATTCCTTCTTGTAGCGGGTGGGAAAGTCTACTTCCACCACGATCTCATCTAATTTTATTTCATGGATCCTTTCTTCCTCCTTCATACAAGCCACGTGACAGGTTAACACATCATCACGATTCCGATGAAGCCTACCTCGGGATTACGCCACGCATACATTATTCCTTCTTGTTGCGGGTGGGCAAGTCTACTTCCGCCACGATCTCATCATCTAATTTTATTCCATAGATCCTTTCTTCCTCCTTCATACAAGCCACGTGGCAGGTTAACACATCATCACGATTTCGATGAAGCCTCCCTCGGTATTGCGCCACGCATACATTATTCCTTCTTGTAGCGGGTGGGCAAGTCTACTTCCGCCACGATCTCATCTAATTTTATTCCATAGATCCTTTCTTCCTCCTTCATACAAGCCACGTGGCAGGTTAACACATCATCACGATTTCGATGAAACCTACCTCGGGATTGGGCCACGCATACATTATTCCTTCTTGTAGCGGGTGGGAAAGTCTACTTCCACCACGATCTCATCTAATTTTATTTCATAGATCCTTTCTTCCTCCTTCATACAAGCCACGTGACAGGTTAACACATCATCACGATTCCGATGAAGCCTACCTCGGGATTACGCCACGCATACATTATTCCTTCTTGTAGCGGGTGGGCAAGTCTACTTCCGCCACGATCTCATCATCTAATTTTATTCCATAGATCCTTTCTTCCTCCTTCATACAAGCCACGTGACAGGTTAACACATCATCACGATTCCGATGAAGCCTACCTCGGGATTACGCCACGCATACATTATTCCTTCTTGTAGCGGGTGGGCAAGTCTACTTCCGCCACGATCTCATCTAATTTTATTCCATAGATCCTTTCTTCCTCCATACAAGCCACGTGACAGGTTAACACATCATCACGATTCCGATGAAGCCTACCTCGGAATTACGCCACGCATACATTATTCCTTCTTGTTGCGGGTGGGCAAGTCTACTTCCGCCACGATCTCATCATCTAATTTTATTCCATAGATCCTTTCTTCCTCCTTCATACAAGCCACGTGACAGGTTAACACATCATCACGATTCCGATGAAGCCTACCTCGGGATTACGCCACGCATACATTATTCCTTCTTGTAGCGGGTGGGCAAGTCTACTTCCGCCACGATCTCATCATCTAATTTTATTCCATAGATCCTTTCTTCCTCCTTCATACAAGCCATGTGACAGGTTAACACATCATCACGATTCCGATGAAGGCTAATGTACCTCGGGATTGCGCCACGCATACATTACCCATGCTCTTATTTATCCCTATATTCCTCAAGTACCAGTCCAAGGCTGTATTATGCTTGTATTTAAAATAAACCTTTCATCCACAGCCTTCCTGAATCACACTTTCTAACAACTCAGTACATCCGAGTATATGGTCATTTTGCCCACATCGACCACACAAGTATAACCGTGTCTATATGTAATTCCAAGTGCCCATCATTGCGTTACGCACTCATATTACCATGTAAGGAATGCAGTTACGCTGAAGCTACGAATTATGATAATACTGTAGCTACTTGTCTATTGCATTTGATATTCATCACGCTTCATACACAAGGGCAAATTCAGCTCAGTATTTACTTCAGTTTTTGAACCTAGTTGTTATGAATAAAGCTAAACTGTTTTCGAAAACTAGCCTAGTTGGCATATCATCTATATAAGTTTATTTAGAAAATTACTGTACCTTCGAAACCTCCCTGTTATAAACCTCAAGAAAAACGAATTTCCCAGTCTGATTTGTAACCGTAAATACAAAAGCCAATATAAAATCAAACACTTTATTTAGACAGCAAAAAATACAAACAAGTAGTTTTATTTTAGGTGCAGAACCAAACAAAGTCTGGGAAGGAAAATACACATGCTTGGAACAGTAAAGACGTACTAAATCCGTCTGCCTTCATCAATAAAAAGCAGCGTTCGGATAATTAAGTATAATAATATATACTAGTGAGGTGTGAGATGACGTGATCGTCAATCATCGTACAAATTTGGCTCGCATTCGGGTGCATTCGCTCACGTGTCTCTAGAAATAAAATTATTGACTCTATAATTTATATCTTATTTGTATTTTAAAATTATTAGAAATGTTGAGTTTTTTAGTTCCCAATTATTATGATTGCCATCGTCTCTAGAAATGTCTTTTTTATCACTGCCTCATCTAACCTCGCTTCTCTAACCTAACTTCACTTTACCTTATCCCATATAACCTAACCTTATCTGAAACAATCTAATCTAACTTATGTTATCCCATGTAACCTAAGATCTCCTTACCTTATCTCATACATCCTAACCTCGCCTTACGTTATTCCATATAACATAACATTACCTCACCTTATTTCATATATCCTAACCTAACTTCATCTTATCCTAACTAACACCGTCTTTATATAGCAATTTCACGACCACAGCGCAATTTTGTTGATCGGAAAACATAAGGTTAGGGATACAAAAAAGATAAAAGTCTTCCGGATATCTTCAGAGACTGCGTTAATGTGGAAACGTAACTGAGATTGTACATTCCGAACAACGAAAATTCGCCTGGAGAAAACCTATATTGCAGACAGATAAATGTTTCAGGAGGAAATTAAAAGTCACAACATAGCTCGGCTAACCATTTAATTGCTGAGCTCTATTTCTTCAGCGATGTTCTTAAAGGAAATTGTGTGAAAGAGTTTCCTGCCGAATGGTGTAAGGTTAAAAGTTCACTAAGGAATTGCACTTATTTCCCGCAGCGATGTGGCCATGTTAGATAGAACGTTGATGCTATTGGATTACTTCGATTAAAAATTAATGAAGTTTCGGGATAGATAAAAATTTACCATTTCTTTCACCTTTAAATCCATTAGAATTTTTGCTGCATTTTTGTTTTTCTAAAAATTATTATTGTCTGATGTAAAATTAACGTTGTCGGTCTGCCGTCAAACAATTTCATTCAAAATGTAAACTTATTTGATTGATTAGGTTAGGTTAAATTGACATATGTAAGTTTAATCCACACAACTGAAATTATGCTAAATTGCAATACAGTCATTAGTGAAAAAGGTTTCAAATTCGATGGATGAACCTAACCTAACTATCCAAGTACGAAAAGATGTTAATTTACCTAGAAAAATTGTTCAATGAAATTCCGTGATATGAAATTTTACACTAATTTTTAATAGGTCTAAAGTAATTTTTAAAACAACTTTCTGAGTCAATTACGTTTTCGATTGCATTAGACAATAACAGTCAGTGTCGGCAGTTACACTGAACGGGGCCGGGATTAAAGGCAAGCGTTCGTCATTAGGCCTATAGACTCCTATGTGTGCATGCCTTTGTTTCAAAATATCAATTTTGAATAAAGTTTTTTTCAATTAACTTACTATTAAATTTTTGCATGCTGTTTTATTACAAGTTTTTAGGTTAAATAATTCGCCGAATATCTTGAACAAGAAAACAGAATTCATATTGGTGGATTCTATAAAGTATAAAAATAACAATAACATGGAAAATATACTTAAAATAGATTTGGAAATCGACTACTTGGTCCCGAGTAGTTTCGGAAACCCTAGTGCCTGGTTCGAGTTCGTCTCGTCCTAGAAGCGAGCCGGTAACCAATCTAGGCATTACAGCGAGTTCGAAAGACTCTTGAGATGGGCTGTGGCACCAAACCCAACGTCGGGCCTGACTCAAGTCACACGGACGAGAGACACGGGTTTGAGATTGGATTCGTGTGGGTGAGGTTTCAAATGTTGGATTCTCCTCATTATGATATATTTGTGGCTTAGAGGTAAGAGCCGAAGGGTCATGTACTTTAAGTCATAACTCTTCTTTCCATCATCTTTCTTTCTTCCTACAAACTTTCACAAATACACCGGCTAATATTGTTGAAACTATATCACGTTACTCAAGCATCATATTACTTGCGTTATTTCCCAAATAAGCGTCAAGGCACAAGAGGTTTTGCCTTGGTGCCCTTCGTACTACTTTCTTCAAGTATTTACTATTTTTTTCTTCACAAATTTTCTGCGTACTGGTAAGCTAGATGTGTGCATCCATTTGAACTAGTTACTTTTGGGCATGCGCACATTGTGTGCCACGATTGTCATGATTCGCACCCACGCGTGGGTGAGTGTGAGTGAAACAAATAGTATTATCTCAAACACATTATTAGACAATTACAATAGTAAAACACAAAAGAAAGACGAAACAAACTATACAGAGTTTTTTTTGAAGAATCATGTCTCATATTTGAGTACATTTGTCTGCCTTCCTAACATTACAATAATTTCCTCTGTTGACGCGTTTCTGAATGACTCCATTTTTAAAACTTAGAACCTAAATTGAAAGTACAATTCAAGTTTTGAAAATGGAGTCATTCCGAAACTCGTCAACAGAGAAAAATATTGTATTGTCAGGAAAGGCAAAAAAATGTACTCAAATATATAGAAATATTCCTATCATAAATGTAGATGAATATATGAAGGATTTCAATCGGTTTCAGTGCAATAAAAAATATCGGAAAAATTAGTAAGTAGAAGACTTATAATAAACATAATTTGTTAAAAACTCCATCACACAAGCTATTTCAGAATGTTTAAGTATAAACAGATGACTGATATACTTATTAAGGAGATGGGGCTGCAAACCTGCTTATGTTTGAGTAATATGATTTGCTCACTTATGCGTCTGAACATTATGGTATTGTTTGCCTAAAGCTTATGCTTTACTTTATTTTGTTCATTTTTTATTCCATGATTCCTTGCAGGGTTGTACTTACCCTTATTAATGTATTATTAATAACCTCTCTTACCTAGTCAATGCAGTATTTTCCTCATCTTTAAGAAATTGTACTAATAATTCTAATCAGTAGTGAAAACAAACTTAACACTCAAGCTAATCTTCTTCAGTTTAAATTAATAACATTTTAAATATAACATTGTTTAATCCATGAACATACAGTACGAATAACATAGCCTTGTAACTATCTGTTGTCATAAAACAAAATGTAAGGTTTTTATTTAAATTAAAATACAAATTGGTGACCTGTAAACGCGCCCAGGAGGTCATAAACAGCCCATTGCACATATAAATACAGATTGTTCCAAAAATAATGCCTTACTTCAGATAACTAAATGTTTAAATGTCTTCCTTTGAGGAAACAAAAAGTTTCCAAGTATAAAAAGGTAAATTATGATATTAATTGTTTTTTTGGCGAAAAAGGAAGCCCCTGTCATTTCATTTTGGTCACACGTTCACTTTTGGCGAATGGTGCCCATGTTTCTGCACAACGTTAAGTTGTTCTGAACTCCATATCTGACAGTTGTAACGATTAACAGTTGTGTGGAATGTTGCTCCGCCTGAGAGCAGCACTCTTTTATGAAAATTGGCATTGTCATTAATCTCATTGTGTATGAAACTGGCAAAGTCTGTACAAGGCTTACAGATTTCAACTTCAGATTAATGTTTAAGTAGTTTACTCGTCTTGAACAGTCTTGCAGTATCGCTCGTTGAGAATCGCTACATTCTTCATGGAGGTCAGTATATTTTAAGGAATATAGACTTTATCCATCACTTTATCCAGGCTTTGGATTGGCTAACAAAAGTAAATGTTCGCCATTTATATGTGTTTAAGTTCATCTTATAACCTTCAAGTTAAAAAAAAACGTTTTGGACTTTTCAAGTTTAAAACAAAATTTTAATAGTAATTTTATAAGTTGGTACTGAACGTAAAGCTTCACCACAGCTGAATAAACTTGGTGGCTTACACGGTTTTTTCCTTGAGCGCTTGTTTCACTGACCACGATTTTCATTGGCAATAATTCCACGCAATACTACAAAAGGATAAATAGTTTTAAAAGCTTCAATGCCATTAATATAATTGTGGTTAATTCATAGTCAGTTTGTCCCTAACTAAAAAATGTCACTGGTCTCTAGATTATAATTCGCATTTGTCTGACGATTGTCTTGTTAGCAATGTCTTACCTCACGACTCTATCCAAGTCGCCAAGGTATAGCAAAGCAATATGTACATCCTCCGGAAGTGCGCTGGTCCCCTCGTGCGCAGAAGCAGGTTCGTGTTACATTACAGTTCAGAATTGATTGTCCTACATTTCTTATGTTCAGCAGACTACCTTTGTGCCGTTCAATTTAAATGACCCACATCCTGTTATTATGTCTGCCTTTACCTGAACCCTTTACTCGTCTTTAATGCATATCCGCTAGACCTAGAGCGCCAACGGTTTTGTGATCACTATTCCTTCTTATCTTTGGATAATTGGCTCTGAACAGCTTCCTTTAGTTTGACAGGTGTTGATTTGTAAAGATCAGAACATACAACTCTCTTTTTCTCGACTCTTCTTTCTCACTCTTTGATTGTTTTTTTCCAGTTTTGTCTCGTTGTCTCTCCCTCACTTTATCCGTTGGTTTACAGTTGTTATGATCACTATTTGGTCTTATCTTTAGAAGATTGTCACTGAAAAGCTTCCTTCAATGTAACAGATTTGTATTTGTGAAAGTCATAACATAAACCTGTCGTTATCTCCTCCCTTCTTTCTCGCTCTTTCTTTTTTGATTTCTCTCTTTGTGTATCTTTCTCACTTTATGTCTCTCTCTCTTTCTGTTTTTTACAGTTTTTATGATCACTATTTGTTCTTATCTTCAAAAGATTGTATTTGAGGATATTCTTTAAGTGTTACAAATATTAATTATAACGTTCAGATACTACTACTCAAATTTTGTCTGTTACTACTATATTCTCTCGCTCTTTGTTGTTTCTTTCTTTTCTGTTTCTTTCCCTCTCTCTTTATTTTCCTGTCTGTTCGTCTCTCTCTCTCTCTCACACACACACACACACACACACACACACTTGTGTGCAAACTTTAAGCGCTAAGACTTGACCTCCGTTCTCCCAAATGATCACCGTACAGAATTTTTTTTTTCTTATATTATCTAAGCCGATGACGATGTTAACGAGAGTGAATCACTTAAATCTTGCAGAAGTGTTTCAATTTTCCTTTCTGAATTTTGAAGCTGTTAGATGTTTTATAACAGTTGCTTAAAACTGTGGCTTACTTTATTATTACGGTTGTTATTTTCTCCTTGTTAATATATAATATCCCTCGCAAGTGTGTACATTGAAATCAAAAGTATTTTGTAATTAAGTACAATGCTGGATGTACGATTCCAAAACTACGCCGAGCGTTAACTCTGGGGAGGATATGGTGCAATTAAAATTAATGAAGCCGGCGGTGGTCCTTCATTCCGCTTTTCTGACTTTCATAATGTTTTCCTGTAAAAAACAACATGTCTTCCATAGCTGGGGTCTGACGAGATTTAAGCCAGGGTAACGTTTAGTAAAACTAGACCTTATTATTGGCCTAGCTAAATGCGTCAATTAAATCCCAAATTGTAAAAAGTGTTCCTCTTAAATTTGTTTTCTATTTTGTTTTAAATTAACTTTTTTATGATTTCAAAGCTTATTTTTATATTATACAAAGATAGAAACAACTTTTTTCGACAATATTGTGAGTTGTCTTTATAATAATACGGAACCATAGCCTCAATATAGATTATATCTAGCTGGTATGTATTAAAAACACGTCAATAATTATTGTATCTCAGATCTTTGATGCATTCTGAGATCTTACGGTACTGTGTTTTGTTCCTTGTAACGGTTCCTTAGGAAGTAAAACCGTGTGAAATTTCCAATGGAGCTGAACGGTCTGTCACATGCTGGGACGACTCTTCGACCTTGTTGCGTACCCTACACGTCACGTTAGCAGACTGCTTGAGGGGCCTACACTCCTTCAGTCATCAGAAGATGAGTAGGATATCTTCAGTTGTACAAATTCCGACGGATATTTCCTTAGTTCGAGTGGAAATGTTCTTCAAATGTATGGAGAATGAATTCGAACTCCAATTGGGAGATGGTGATTGATTTGGCGAAGGCCCTGTTGGATGATCCAAATTCTTAATAAAAGCCCTATTTGACTCTCAGATAATGTATCGTTGGTTATGTTATCAGCAAACATGACTTGTTTCTTTTTGTTTTGATATTCCTAGTTTTTAGATACTGAGTTCCTTTTTCCTGATACTGCTTGCATACTAATTTACTTATAATTCTTGTTGTTTAGGAATATAGGTATCCAAAGTTGAAGTCAGTTCTACAATTATAATGGATTTTGCAAAAAACTGTGAGATCGGGAAATGAACATGAAGCAACCATCTCGGGAAGAAATTCCCTCTGTATGCCAAAACTAATTTTTCAATTATTTCACCTTACATTTTGCTCCCCTTTGAATTTTCTCTCCTGGTCTAATGAAGTTTTTAGATTTTTCTCCCCTTTGAATTTTCTATCCTGGTCTAATAAAGTTGAATCCAGAGGCATTTTGAATTTTTTTTTCGGCCTAAAGCTTCAGTGTGCAGTGTTATTTGTCAAATTTTCAATAGCAAAATGTTGAAATCTGTCGTCTAACATTTGCACACACAGAGAGTGGGTTTCAAGGGCTGGCTGTAAGCTTAAGGCGAAGTTTGTTTAATTATTTTAATCTTCTTCTTGTCTGTAAATAAGAGGTATATATTATCTATCTTCTTATAAAATAATAATACCTATATCCACTCCGTATAAAATATGCCCGCTAATGTATCTTATAGACAACAATATAAAAAACTAATTGTAATTAAATAAAAATCCACTTGAAAGTTATGTAGTCTCTCTTCATTTCATACGAAATTTAAATGTCTTATAAAATTCATTTTACAATTTCGAACAGGTTTACAATCATATTAGAAATATTTTAGTATAAGAGATATTTCATATTTCTTTACAAAGTATTTTTCTTGAAATTACACAAACTGGTAAAATTATTATGATTGTATTGTTCACGGTTAAGTTGAGTTTGTATAAGTTATTTACGAACCTGCAACCTTGGCTTGTTAGACGGAGCCACTTTTCTAGCTCCTGTGATATGGTATGTCTGAAAACTCATTTACATCAGTTTATTATTTGAGTCTTGACTTTATAGTGACAGTGACTGTTGTTGACTGATAGCTTTAGAGGCTTTTGTGATGGTCATGTACATTTAAATTTTGCACTTGGTCGAACCTTCAAACAAACCATTTTTATAAATATAGTAAATAACCAAGACTCAGATGAAGAGCACAAACCAGTAATAGAAACACTTCAGTATAGCCTCAATTATCCAAGCCCCGACTAACCGTGTTAAGTAGTAAACATAAAAAAAGTGCATATATACCTTTTGGCCCTCTGCATATTCTTAAAGCAACGGCTTAAAAGTAGGTTTTCAATTTTGTATGTCTTTCATTTTGTATTTTTATTTTGTTTTTTCGTCATTTTTGTAATTGATAGTACAGTAATGATCTTTTTCAAATATTTAACCAAGTTCTCATTCATTTCACCAAACGTTCACCTCTTTATATTTCGGAGTCCGTGTTATCCGTATTTCCGATTATCCGTGATACTCCCGTGATCAATCTCCAGAGATAATTGAGGCTCTAATGAAGTTAATTTAATATTTGGCGATCTTTCTACTATTTACATTCTAACGTAAACCTGTTTTCACAAATAAAACATTACTATTAAACGAATACGTTTAAAAAAACAAAAAACCCATTGTTAACCATTGTCGACGGAAATAATTAACTAGTGTTAATTTTTTTTATAGTTTTGTGCTATTTATCAGAATTTTGATAATTTATTGCAACATTCAAAACGTCAATTTTTATTTCTATAATGTTTTAATAACGCTAAGAAACCAAAACTTGTATATACAAGTATCATTTAATCGCTAAATACTAATAAAACTAGACCAGTTAAATTGTATTTCCTGTTTCGGAGTATTCCGCTTGTTTTAAAATACCGAGGATGGGTGTTTAGTAAAATGTTACCTTTAAAGATACTATGGAAAACTTGCTTCATGCGCAGAACATCGGCAGCGCCTGCTTGTTGCGTAATAGTGCAATTATTATGACTTCTTGTTGCATCAGAACTTCTATCGATATTAATTGCAAACATAATGGAAACACACAACAACCAAATGGACGCTTGTGTGTACTGATATTCTCAGAGATTAAGTTACGTAACGTAAACTTTAGTCGTGCCTTTACGCGCTAAGACTACGTGGAAGCGGAAAGCGGAAGTTCATAAAACAATAGGTTCGTTACCCAGTGAGAGCGCTTCCGGTGCGTTCTAACGATTCACACTTGTGAATATTTTTAATCGCATGATGACATATCCTTTGGACCCGACAGTAGATTGAAAACGTTAATTATACTTGCTACAATTGTTTTTATAATGTTACTTTTTATTTATTGGTATTGTTAACGTGACTTGGCGTTCTAATTGATTATTATAAGTTTTAAATTAATTAAAATTATATTAGTAATAAAAAAACGTTATTTATGTTAGTTTTGTATATTTTCAACTCAGGCTGCCACTGATAGTGCCACTGCCTAATGTGCCACTTTCGCACATTAGGCCTAACACTTGTCTATAATTGTTTTAATGAGGAGGGTCTTTGAACAAAATGTGAGTGCTACTATAGGTTAAAGTGAATAAGTTTATCTATGCGCAACTAAAATATTAATGCAATACTTCAAATTGGTAATACAAGGTCTATATATCTAATATTATGTCTCCCGTAGATTTCGAGACAATGGAACATAGTGTTAGTCGCGCACAACACACTTTTCCAAAGCACATAACAGACACGTTGGCTGTTAGTATTATTTTAAAACTAATCTTCATTCCACTTCATCCAGGCTCAGCTTGGACTTGTTAAACAACTGTAAAATTACAGTTATATTATGCATGTTTAAAATTCGCCCAGGAGATGCATCATATTAAATATTTATCACTTATTTACATTTATTTAATACTGAGCATGTATGACAACACTTTTAGGCTGTTGCTGCACATGTTAGTTTAGGTTACGTTACGTTACGTAAGGTTAGATTAGGTTAGGGGGAGTGGTTAGGCGGGTTGGTTGGAGTTCACAGAATCCAGTACAGTAGAGTCTCGTTAATTTGAGGTAGATGGGACTGGGCCCCCTCGGATTCCACGGAAATACGTTCCTGTACTGTACATTAGAAAAATACAGGTTCTAATGAAGCCTAATGGTACAGTAAAAAATTCACAAAATAAGTTTATAGAATTTTATTGATCACAGTATTTACATTAATTTATGTTTTGAAACATTCCCTCCAGTCGTTTTTTTGTAGCATTTCAATAATAGTAACATCTGTGTCTGTTATCTCAAATTGTTCGTTCTTACACTTCGTAACACTTGCAGGAGAATACAAAGCATGGATATCATCACAGCACAGCTGATTAAAATACGACGTTGAATTGTCTTACAGTAAATAATTTGAAATTACGTTCTCCTTTCATATATATCCTTTAAATAGTCTCAAGTAGAAATAAGCTCGACTTTAACTGAAGATCGGAAAATCGGAACTCGGAATTTCGAGACTCTACTGCATATTTAATGCGGAAACGAATTGATAACTAAAAGAAGTGACTTCGCGACTTCGCAATGGTCCGAAACAGGGCGCGATTGTCAAATATTTGCTACTGAGCGCGATTCTCATTTTATATTCCTTGCGATGACTTCTTTATTTAAATTTAACGACACTCGGGTTTTTGAAGTGATGCTAAATCACATCATAAAAAGTTACTCAAAATTCATTTATTATAAATTATATAATAAGTTACAAAAAAATATATGTATAAATTTGAGTACTTATTAAAATATATTATTTTCATATCAAGCCAATAATTTGATACAACTTCTATAAATATCTTAAGGAAATTAGGGTTAATTGTTTTCCTTTCCTATTTTTAAGAATGTTGAATTTTTAAATGGCCTTGTCATAAACAGTGGTTTTACGCTTGAATTGAAGCACTGACGGGAATAGAAAGTTTTTACCGTAATTATTTCGCTCGTGTTAGGGTTTTCCTTAATTTAATAAGTGCGTGAGGAATATCCAAACGTCAGGCTCACAGCAAACCTTGATGGATAGGCTTGGGTTCCTGAATACTATTATTGTGGATTGAAAAGAAACAAATTACTTGAGTTTAATGAAACCATGAACCGCATTTAGAATAGGGTTATACATAGCGCAAGGTAATTTCAGCATTGTTGTTGAGGAAGCAAGAAAACGTATCTGTTCCGGAGGGGAGGAGGAAAGGTTTCATATTAAGCATTTGTTGGAATTCTGGGCAGCCGTATTCAGGCTGTATATGTGAGTGTAATGAGTTTCTTTCCCTTGTGTTTTTCAGTTCAAAGGTAAATCGATTCCGGAAAACACTGGAAAAATTATTTCTGTCATGTAGTTTGTACTGTTTATGTTTCTATTTACTGTATTTTACATTTTCATACAATAAATTCATTTTAGCTGTAACAGTAATATTTCAGCAGCAAAAAATCAATCGTCGCGTCGTTGCGTGTTTAGTAGGAATTTGTCAGTTGGACTGCTTCAAAGACAAGTTGGTTAACGTTTCTTCAGTGTTGTATGTTTACTCTTGTCAATTAACACGTTAGCCAATGCACGTTGAGTACATAAACTGGCAACGTTCTTTTATGTGCGGTGATCAACGAACGTAACTCCTAGAAACAATATATGCCTCTATTCTCCCATAACTTTGTAATCAGAAACATTTTAAAACTGCCATGTCCATTTTTTCATGTTAAAAGAGTAAAATTCAATTCAGTAAAAAGAGTTCGATCCAGAACTGGCTACTAGAATCAGTTTTTCTGACTCCTTATGTAGAAGCCTACTACAGCTGGTCTCTCCGAACGCAGTTGGCTGTTTTAGATGTGGTACAAAAAATCGACAGATGTGACAATTTAAAATTAGCAAATTTAAAAACTGATCGCTCTAATTGATCTTTTATAAGGGTCACTATAGTTATTGTTAAGGCCAAAACTTACATCTGTTACTTTTCCTTCTTCTCTCTCGCTCTTTATCTGTGTTTCATTATTTTTCGGTCTTTCTATTTACCTGTCCTTCTCTCTTTCTCTTTCTCTCTCTTTGTTACTCTATTGCTCTCTTTTGCTTAACCAACAAGTCAGTCAGAGACGAATCTAGTAAATTATCCGATAAGGGGAGGGCAACAATTGTCCAACAAACCTAGCACTGCACACAAGTAGTGGCGTAAGGGCGGTCATCACAACAATAACGTAATGGTTGAGGTACAGTATTGTAAAGTTCAAAGAACAACATTGTCTTTAAACATTCATCTTTTATTTAACAAGTAAACATAAACTTTTAACTATCTGATTATTTTGAAATACGAAATTTGAATCTAGTGTATATTTTTAGATGTACCTAATAGATGTACAAATGCATAAACAATAGCTTATTACAAATATTTTTATAACAATTTTAAGTTGAAGCTTTATCACAGGGACATACAGTTTCAGGGTATGAGGTGTTCAGGAAAACACTTGTCAAGGGTTGTTACTACTTTCACACCTTGCGCCCTAGTGAATTCACTACCCTCTGAGACCATTAACTTTTACGACCTGCCACTTACAGCCGTTCCACCTGCCGTTTGCCTGAGTGACGTCAGAGTCCACATTCCCACGCAAATGTGACGCAATATCGTGCCGTAACGTGGTGTATTTCTTCGCGCCAAGGTGATGGATATCTCCGCAGTGGACCGTCAGCTGTTTAAATTCGCTCTAATTACATTTCTTTATGTTATGTGATACTTTTGGCAGTTATTTAAAATTTTTAAAGTGATCGATTTAATGTTTTCAATCTTGTTTTTATATTTTAATAATAATTATAATTATTAAAAAAAAACTTTTTCTATAAAATCAAGCACAGCAAGGAAAAATATTAATTTAAATTTTTCCCTTTCCCCAAAATGAACTATTATAAAGTAAACCATTGTATGCAATATAATATTTATCCCATACACTTTAATGTAAGGATACTACTTACGCGTAAACAAGAATCGTACTTGATGGTTCTTTGCGAGTCGACTTTCGAAAGCTATACTTGCTTTTTGTAGTTTAAAGAGTAAGTGATAAGTAAATCAAGAAAACAGTATTACGCTCTCTCTCTCTCTCTCTCTCTCTCTCTCTATATATATATATATATATATATATATATATATATATATATATATATATATATATATATATATATATATATATATATCAAAAACAATTAAGGTTATTCAAATACAAGAAATATTTATTAATTTATATTCAAAGCTTTTCGTTGGTAAACAGTACCAACATCATCAGGAACGAATAATACAATAAGCTTTGAATATAAATTAATAAATAATTCTTGTATTTGAATAACCTTAGGTGTTTTTGATTATCATACAAGTAAACATATTATATATATATATATAAATACATATACATATACATATATATATAAATCAATATATATTTATATTGTATAAATTGCTTAAAACTCTATATTTTCTCTGCTTTTTACTTTACACACTATTCTGTCTCATTTGTAATTTAATATAGCCTACCTGGCCTCATTTTCAGCATCGAAAGATTTTTCCGGTCTAGCCAAAGTTCCGACATTTTTCTTCACCTGCTTCCTCTACTCCATTCATTATTTTAGGTTTCCCCAGTTACGAATACACATTTTTCTCTACTCCGGCTGAAACCAGGATTCTTTCAGGGAAAATCCTACCACTCGATGACATTTATTTGACGTTGTGATCGTTATCTCCTCTCTTTAGTCGTCAGCTACCCTTTCTTTCCCTTCTTTCTACGCCCTTGGAAGGTGCGCCGGGTACACACCTATTTATTACCCCGATAGGTAGGTGCGCGCCTAATAAATGTTATCCCATGATCACCCAATATTTTATAAAGGGTGCTTTGCACCCTACCTTAATAGAACCTATATTCCCTGTGCTTTACTAACGTTTGAAATAATAGCTGCCCTGGCTAATAGCTTGAAAATTTTTTAACAAATAGGTTATAGTAGTTATTAATACTACAAGCAATAAAAATCGTTTCATTTAGATTATATTTATTATTTTTTTTTAACTTCACTTTTTAATTTATTTTCCCAAAACTCTACAGTTATTTGTCTTTTATTAAAGAAATCTAAATTCTGAAACTCACCAAAAATTTTGCAAATAACCGTAGATGCGAAACTTTTTGAAAAAAATAAAGCGTTATGAAAAAGAAGGTTTGAAAATAATATTCAACAAAATATGTTTTTTATGGATACAGTCCAAGGTACCATTTCATATTAAAGTAATATTTTACAACGAAATAATCAAGTGTGGCAATATGGCAGCCAGCTCTGGGGCTGTGCCAGCAATAGCGATATCTAGATTATGCAACAGGCTTTCATAACAAGGCTTCGGGATTTGGAACGAGTTCTCAGAATGATACAATCGTTGGTCATGAAGATCGATACCACCAACATGTGGATATCCATTAAACTCCCTTACAACATATAGCACTGGCATATCCGGGGGAGGGACTTGCCCAGCCAGACAAAATTTACGTTATATAGAATTGCATTATTTCAAAATACGCGGATATTTAAGAGTTTATGTTTACTCGTGTCTTAGGAGATGTTGCAAGACATGTTTAGAGATAGTGTTACTCTTTAAACGTTACAATACTTCATAACACTACCTTTATTATTTTAGCAATAACCAATGGCCAAGGCAATCCTAGTGTGCAGCGCTAAACCTGTCTGTTCAGCGACTCTTGTGCCCCTCAGGAAAAAATTCTGTATCCGCCTCGGCTCAGAATCTCAGAGAGGCTACTGAGGTTTCTTGGTTAGAAAACTTGATTGTAGTGTAAAAAAAAATTTCCGAGAGTAGATTTAGCATATAAGAGCTATAAACCAAGCATGGAAGAAAATAAATCTGTATTACGAAAATGCTTATACAGTACTTATAAAACATTTTAAGTTTTAAATTTTGTTGAACTGTCCACTATTTCTTCCGTTAATTTCTGGTAAGAAAAAAACTTGAAAAAATATATAACTTGCAACTAAATTTAAAAATACCACATTTTCATCAAGCCAAGTAGAATTATTAAACTTAATACTGTAAATAAAACGTCAACAAGTGGGGCAAGACAGGTATGCGCATAGCAGCAACGTTTTAAATTAACATTGCTGTGAATACATGAAGAGAATTCACATTTACAACGTCCATCGTTTTGGATAAACGTACACTGTTATGCAGAATGTTTTAGATGCTATTGTACATGGTGTATTTTAATTAATTTACTTGAGATACAAAGTGTTTGCATTCAAAGCCCTGCAATAACAAGAAAAACTAGTACAAAACACGTAGTCGTAATTCAATACTAAATTGAATGCATTTCATGTTTTCCTGCAGCAGTTTGAAAAGCATTTGGCTGCCAACGTAATTATATTGTAAATGATTATTCATACAGGTACTTTCAACTAGAGAGTCGATCTACCTGAATGCATTTCATGTTATCCTGCAACAGTTTGAAAAGCATTTGGCTGCCAACGTAATTATATTGTAAATGATTATTCATACAGGTACTTTCAACTAGAGAGTCGATCTACCTGAATGCATTTCATGTTATCCTGCAGCAGTTTGAATAGCATTTGGCTGCCAACGTAATTATATTGTAAATGATTATTCATACAGGTACTTTCAACTAGAGAGTCGATCTACCTGAATGCATTTCATGTTATCCTGCAGCAGTTTGAAAAGCATTTGGCTGCCAACGTAATTATATTGTAAATGATTATTCATACAGGTACTTTCGACTAGAGAGTCGATCTACCTGAATGCATTTCATGTTATCCTGCAGCAGTTTGAAAAGCATTTGGCTGCCAACGTAATTATATTGTAAATGATTATTCATACAGGTAATTTCAACTAGAGAGTCGATCTACCTGAATGCATTTCATGTTATCCTGCAGCAGTTTGAAAAGCATTTGGCTGCCAACGTAATTATATTGTAAATGATTATTCATACAGGTACTTTCAACTAGAGAGTCGATCTACCTGAATGCATTTCATGTTATCCTGCAGCAGTTTGAAAAGCATTTGGCTGCCAACGTAATTATATTGTAAATGATTATTCATACAGGTACTTTCAACTAGAGAGTCGATCTACCTGAATGCATTTCATGTTATCCTGCAGCAGTTTGAAAAGCATTTGGCTGCCAACGTAATTATATTGTAAATGATTATTCATACAGGTACTTTCAACTAGAGAGTCGATCTACCTGAATGCATTTCATGTTATCCTGCAGCAGTTTGAAAAGCATTTGGCTGCCAACGTAATTATATTGTAAATGATTATTCATACAGGTACTTTCAACTAGAGAGTCGATCTACCTGAATGCATTTCATGTTATCCTGCAGCAGTTTGAAAAGCATTTGGCTGCCAACGTAATGATATTATAAATGATTATTCATACAGGTACTTTCAACTAGAGAGTCGATCTACCTGAATGCATTTCATGTTATCCTGCAACAGTTTGAAAAGCATTTGGCTGCCAACGTAATTATATTGTAAATGATTATTCATACAGGTACTTTCAACTAGAGAGTCGATCTACCTGAATGCATTTCATGTTATCCTGCAACAGTTTGAAAAGCATTTGGCTGCCAACGTAATTATATTGTAAATGATTATTCATACAGGTACTTTCAACTAGAGAGTCGATCTACCTGAATGCATTTCATGTTATCCTGCAACAGTTTGAAAAGCATTTGGCTGCCAACGTAATTTTATTGTAAATGATTATTCATACAGGTACTTTCAACTAGAGAGTCGATCTACCTGAATGCATTTCATGTTATCCTGCAGCAGTTTGAAAAGCATTTGGCTGCCAACGTAATTATATTGTAAATGATTATTCATACAGGTACTTTCAACTAGAGAGTCGATCTATCTGAATGCATTTCGTGTTTTCTTCCAACAGTAGGAAAAGAATTTCACTGCTGTACGTAATTAAATTGTGAAGGATTATTCACCCGGGTACAGATCTCTATGACACCGCTAGAGTCGATCTACCTGAATGCTTTTCGTGTTTTTTTGTGACAATAGGAATGCGTATATTGAAAGTATCTGAAAATAGAGGTTCTGTTAACTTTTATTTAATTAAATATATATTCATTTTTATGAATTTTAACATTAGTTAAATCATAATAGCCTATGAAATTTTAGGCTAAAGAGAAATAGTTACTGTATTCTTTGTTAATTTTTGAGGGTGTGGCCTATGACGTTTTAAACCAAAGAAAAATGGTTACTGAACTATTTATATATTTTTATGAAGCTTCAGTAATAATGAAATCCGGGTTCAGAATTGTAACAAATTTGTCTTTTTAGTACTAGTCTGTTTTTCTAATTTGGTCTAAAACACGATACAAACTGGTGGTTTAACTAACAATTAGCTACACCAACTTATATTTTTCTTGGGCATATATTTCTTGTTTGTGTTACTATTGAAAGAATTTATAAGATACAAGTGTTTAACCTTTATTTTTCAGATCTTGTCTAAGCTACTACAACTAATAAAAAAAATAATACTTTACTATTAAAAAATAATAAAAAAATATTACTTTTTAAACTAAATCCGTTTTGAAGAATTAGAAAAAAAGTTCGCTTACGTGTATAAAGAAGCCGTTGATATTTAGAAAGATGTATTCTATCTTAAGGCTACGAGAACGCACACAGACGTGTCAGTGCTTCAGATACATTACTAGGATTGAGAATTTCTCGCACGTACAGCCATTTTATAAAACGGAAACCTCTTGCACTTTATTACTCTCGGCTGCATCGAAATCTTAAAATATATTTTACCTGTTGTAAACTTTAGAGACTGCGGTAGGTTTATATTGTAGAATGTCAGATTTTGCTTCTACAGCGTTCTTTATATTCTTCTTTCATAGATTGCATTAAACAAACGCCACAACTACTCAAATCAAAAGATTATTACCCGTTCGTCACCACACCTTAAGATACCACACTTGTTAGAAATTCTTATAATACTCCAGGTTTCTGCTAGGTTGTACGTTATCATGTTGAGAGCCGTATGTTTCTTCCATCCCCAAGGATTTTCATTATTTATTCTTGTTGACACGTTTCGGTAGTATAATACATTGCTGATAGTTATTATATTACTATACTTGTTAAAACTATGATTCTCCCCCTAATACCCAATCCCAACCTATAATTGAACTTATCCTTTTCTTGGCCTACTGCGGAGGGTGTATAGCAGGCAGACATTTTAGTAACCTTGCCGGAGAGTACGCTAACGTAATGGAAAGGTCCTAGACAAGCCATGAGGCTCTCTTCCTCCAAGTAGCATACCCTACATATAATTGAACTTATTCTTTTCTTGGCCTACTGCGGAGGAAGTATAGCAGAAAAACATTTTATTAACCTTGCCGGAGAGTGAGCTAACGTATGGAGAGATCCTAGACAAGCCATGAGGCTCTCTTCCTCCAAGTAGCATACCCTACATATAATTGAACTTATTCTTTTCTTGGCCTACTGCGGAGGAAGTATAGCAGAAAAACATTTTATTAACCTTGCCAGAGAGTAAGCTAACTTGATGAGAAACCCAAAAAGAGACTTGGGTTAATACCCTACTTATAATTTAACTTCCCTTTTTCTAGTAGCTACTTTGGAGGGAGTGTAGCAGACAGACATTTTAGTAACCTTGCCGGAGAGTAAGCTAATGTAATGGAGAGGTCCTAGACAAGCCATGAGGCTCTCTTCCTCCAAGTAGCATACCCTACATATAATTGAACTTATTCTTTTCTTGGCCTACTGCGGAGGAAGTATAGCAGAAAAACATTTTATTAACCTTGCCAGAGAGTAAGCTAACTTGATGAGAAACCCAAAAAGAGACTTGGGTTAATACCCTACTTATAATTTAACTTCCTTTTTTCTAGTAGCTACTTTGGAGGGAGTGTAGCAGACAGACATTTTAGTAACCTTGCCGGAGAGTAAGCTAATGTAATGGAGAGGTTCTAGACAAGCCACGAGGCTCTTCTTCCTCCAAGTAGCATACCCTACATATAATTAAGCTAATGTAATGGAGAGGTTCTAGACAAGCCATGAGGCTCTTCTTCCTCCAAGTAGCATACCCTACATATAATTAAACTTATTCTTTTCTTGCCCTACTGCGGAGGAAGTATAGCAGACAGACATTTTAGTAACCTTGCCGGAGAGTAAGCTAACGTAATGGAGAGGTCCTAGACAAGCCATGAGTCTCTGCTTCCTCCAAGTAGCATAGCATTATTTATAATTGAACTTATTCTTTTCTTCGCCTAATACGAAAGAATTATAGGAGACAGACATTTTATTAATTTTGCCGGAGAGTAAGCTAACGTATGGAGAGATCCTAGACAAGCCTTGAGTTTCTTCTTCCTCCAAGTAGCATAATCTTCGTGTAATTGAACTTATCTTTTTATTAGAATACTGCGGAGGGGATATAGGAGGCAGACCTTTTGTTAACCTTGCAGGAGAGTAGGCTAACTTGATGAAAGGTCCTAGACACGCCATGAGTCTTTTCTCGCTACCAGTACCATATCCCCAGTACACCTTACTGCGAATGGAGTTGTAATACTATGTAGACATCTCTTTGATTTTGCTATAGAGTAAGCATAGGCCTTCTTGAAGAGAAGCCCTGGTCAACCAAGGATAGATAAGTCGTTTTTTTTTTTTAATTACTGGAGGATATAGTAGCACGTACCTGTTTACTAACGTACAACTCAGAGAACACTGAACCTAATATTCTTCGTCGTATTTGCTTATTTCACAGCACAGTGGCGAGGAAAAAAGTGATTATTCAAGTTTGGATATCAGTCGCAGTGGGTTTATGAGTTTAGGTCTCCCAAACAATGTTTAGAAAGGAGAGCAAACATAAAATGAACCATTATAGGTTTGAATGGTATTTGAATGATATATCACATATTTACGCAGAAGTAATAAAATTGCAGCAATTGAAACACACACACACTATTTTTATTTCCCATGCCCATTCGGCTTATAAGCTTTTAATTCTCAAAAAAAGTGCCTTGTAAATAACTGCATTCCTATTGAAATGAAACAAGTTGAATGAGGCCTAGAGTCCCAAGCTAGTTCGTTTCACAGCCATACAACATACTGCAGGAGACACGGTCGAATAAGCAGTGGGGACAGTAATGCAAGGTCAATTACTGAAGATAAAAAGTCCCATTTAATTGCATGCAATGCCTAGTCGATTCCATACTGTTTGCCCGTTAAGTGCTCTTTGAAAATAATGCTGGTAGCTAATAGCCGTGTGTTACAGTAAAAAAGGAGGGGAAGGTTTAAAACACCAATGCCATGCTGACTTAGTTAAGAACACTTACGAATTGAGCTGGGTTAACTCATTTACAATTTAGTCATTCGAGTAATGATTAGACATTTAGGGTAGATACTATGTTATCCTCAAAGACCCTTTCCAGGCGTATAATAATTTACCTCTATCTTTAGTTCTAATTTTTGTCTGTTCTTTATTTCTAATTAATTCTTCTTACATCACAGGATTGTAACGGAAACTCCTCCTTAAAATCCCGATAGGAAATTGGATTTATTAAAGGAATGTCATCCTGTAAAAACTGTCGTATTCTTTATGAGCAATTACATTCAAATGTCTCAGATCGACGTAACACTCCAAATGCTAATTATTTAATAATAACACGCTCACACGGCCTTCGCGCGAGCGCGCACGCACACACACACAAAATTAACAAATACGTTTTTGTTTTATTAAACGCGTTTCAATACCAAGTCATCATTAAAGGTAATGATGTTTTGAAGGAACAAAGCAGTGTTCATCTAAGTCTCAGTAAGCTTATTTTATAAATCTAATTTCATTGTAAGTTCAACAAATGTTAATATTATTATGTTCAAATAAGAAAATAACAAATATCAGCCCTAAGTATTTGGAGTATGTTAAATATTGTGAGTGTGTTTGAATTGCAAAATAATAAAAACCTATAAATTTACATTCATTTCTTGTCGTAATCTAAAGAGGAAATTGATATTTTGACGAGTTAAAATCTCTGCTTATGTCGTTATGAGTGGGGAACTAAAACTATAATCTACCTGTTTCGTTGTGGGGTTGTCAAAAATGAAAGTTTAATTTGGATAAAATGCGCTGCTAATGTGCTCACTTTCATTAGGCACAGTTTTAGGGGTGGGGAACTTTATGAATTAGAAGTAGGCTTTACATCGTATGTCCGTCAAACATGGATTGATGTGGTATAGACAGTTCGAGGAAGACTGCAGGAATTCACTTGTTCTGGGTACATTTCGTGTATCTTCGGAATCAACTTGAGATTCAAATAGGCCCTAACTACATTTTTAGGCTTACTTTCTAAATCTTCAAAAAGAGCTGAAATTGCACGATGTAATACTGCTCTTTCTGCTCTCAAGGAATCAAATCTTTTTACCCTCTCAATACAAGGGTAAATACCAACCTTTACTTTATTCTTGCTTTTATCTCTCCTATATCCTGCTTTAACATTAGATATAATTATATGGTAACACTATTTTTGTAATTTATAATAATATATGTAATCAATGTATAATTCAATAACAATCATCGCTCGAAAGTGTAAGAAAAATACTTTTTTTGTACCATAACGAATACTTATTTTCATCACATTTAAATATTCTCTGTAGGTTAATCTTGTTTTTAGGAACATGTTTTTAACGAGAATGCAAAGAAGTTTCAGTAAAGGAAGCCCAACTGATACTAATTTAGCTCGTAGTTTTCTGTAAGGTAGTTACATCGTTTCTAGATTAAATTTGTAACAGCTGTTTCATGTCTGGGTCACGCAATGCCTAAGCAATAAATATAACCTTTAAGTTTTCTCTTTCAGGAGTGTAGCAATAAAGTGGTCATGTTTTCAGTGACTCTTGCCTAAATATTGATACCGAAGCCTTCTAACTTCAGCCTTGATCGATCTTTCTTGTACTTTCTGCGAAGAAAGAAGCCAGCCAACTATAAGATTGAGTTACCTCTTTGTCTGACTTTCCCAAACTTGACAGTCTTGTAGGTGTTCTTTATTTTATTTCTCATCGATCTATCTTAATACCGATTCAAAACTTAATATAAGGAAAGTTCTTGTACTGTAGACAATGTTAGCTATATAATAGTTACAACACTGTTAGCATCGTCGCGTCGGATGGTTACAATAAATTCGAAAAAAATAAGCCAGAACCATAACCAGTCTTCTGCCCACAAATTTATTCTGACGTATCAAGGATTATCCGAAGAAACGTAGCCACCCCCACAAACAAGTATTGTACAATTCAACATACAAACTATTGAATAAAACTATTAAATAAAACAAACTATTGACCCTGTAGTACAATTCAAAATACTATAACGTCCTTTAAAAAATAACACGTTTAAATTAGAATATATATATATATGCATTGTTTTTTTATTCAAACAATTTACCCAAGCAACTATAAAACGTCGCAAACGATATAAAACAACTAAATAAATGAGAAAACTAGCAATTTTCTTAGGTATATATATTTATTATAGTCATTCTAAAAAAACGTATAAAATAAATTAGAAAATGCTTTATCCTAATAAGTAAAGTTAAAATTCTAAGTCAGTAAGAAGTATTTAAGAGGTTAAATTCATTTTCTTAATAATTATTCTTTAATATTTTGAGTTATCAATTTTTAAATAAAGTAGTCCTATACAGCACGAGTTAATATAGTCTACTTCCTAAATAAAATAGTCCTATGCAGTACACGTTTATTACCTACTTCCTAAATTTAGTAGTCATATACAGTCTACATTATATATTCTAGTTCCTAAATAAAGTAGCCCTATACTGCACGAGCTAATATAGGCTACACCTTTAATAACGTATTAGTCCAAAATACAAAATATCAAGAGCACAGTGGTACAATATATTACAATAAAAATATTGAAAAGAACCCCAATACCACAAAAATAATCAAAAATAACAAATAAGACAAGTTACTTAAGATTAAACCCTTATGTACATTTCGATGACCATGTCATCATCATCTTGTTACAAAACACAATCTAGCACACAAGAAGTTACAAACTAGAATGATGTCATCATCATTCTAGTTTGTAACTTCTTGTGTGCTAGATTGTGTTTTGTAACAAGACCCTCTGATGATGATGACGTGGTCATCGAAATGTACATAAGGGTTTAATCTTAAGTAACTTGTCTTATTTGTTATTTTTGATTATTTTTGTGGTATTGGGGTTCTTTTCAATATTTTTATTGTAACGTATTAGTCCTATACTTCACGAGTTTTAATGTTTACTCTGTAAATGCAGTAGCATTATACATCACGAGTTTTAATGTTTACTCTCTAAATAAAGTAGCCTTATACTGCACGAGTTACTATAGGCTACACCCTAAATAAAGTAGCCCTATACTGCACGAGTTGCTATAGGCTATACCTTAAATAACGTATTAGTCGTATACTTCACGAGTTATAATGTTTACTTTCTAAATGAAGTAGTCCATACAAC
Organism: Prosapia bicincta; assembly: GCA_036971475.1. Lineage (NCBI taxonomy): Eukaryota > Metazoa > Arthropoda > Insecta > Hemiptera > Cercopidae > Prosapia > Prosapia bicincta. The sequence goes on from JBAIZL010000005.1 coordinate 159,783,648, forward strand.
ACGAGTTTTAATGTTTACTCTCTAAATAAAGTAGCCTTATACTGCACTAGTTACTATAGGCTACACCCTAAATAAAGTAGCCCTATACTGCACTAGTTGTATGGTTTACTTTCTAAATAAAGTAGCCCTAAACAAGAGTTGTTTAGTCTACTTAATAAATAAAGTCCTGTTTATACATTCTGGATTGAATATTTGACAGTCTTCTTCCGAAACCGTCTTCAGCAACAACGAAACTCTTACTCTTAGGAAAATGGATGGCTATTTATAAAATTATAAAAATGCAAAATTCCTAATAAAAATAAAGATAGTGGTGTAATTTATTAAATTCATCGTCTTACGTTTCTTAAGCAAAAAACTATTGTTTTTTGTAAAATGAGCTGCGTGATTTCCGACATCGTTGTGTATTAGCTAATCCGAATCTGTTGAAACGTATTCTAATTTACTTGCATTTTGGCTTTGCTTCTTATGAAAATTGATCCGCCCTCACATTTGTTCACACGCGCGCGCGCATACACACATACCTACACATTATGAATGGCGTGTTTTTAGAAATGTTAATTATATCCTTCTATAAGTAATGGTGATAGAGGTATAATTGCCTTTTATATCATTAACATGGTTTAGGAGAGACAGGATAAAGCTGACTTGCTTGAGCCATTCAATAATCGAGGAGGGTAATGGGGCCAGTATTACGCTTCGACTGCCCACTATTTCCTTAAGTAGCCTACTCATTTCCAATACAGAGTCGATTAGAGTCTGAAAACTAAACGAATTTTGTTACCGTTTTTATTATTATTTATATTATCTGTTTCTCTCTTATCAAATTTACACAAAAATATCAACACTTGGAAGTTGTTTCTATTTAGGTTATTACAAGCCGAGTTGTTCAGGAGCTAAACAATTTTAGAAAGAAGGTTTGCTTCTTTGTAAGTTAGCATGTTAGCTGAAAAGTACTTAGATATTCTTAGGTGCTTATGGGGATCGGTCCAAAGACCTTTAGGTTGGTAAAGGTGAGTGACTTTATTCAGTAGATCACTCTTTCTTCTTGTAATTTGTATCTGTCTGTAAACTGTCCATAAAAGTCGAAACTAGCATAAATCAGTTCTTTTAAGAACAACGAACAGAACAGATTTTTATAAAACCCTATTGGTGATATAACGTCATTCACGGCTAAAACTGTAGCAAATAAGCGTTTTGGATTAGAAAAAAAAATTTTTCAAATTTAAGTTGGTAGTCCGATATCCACTAAGCAGCCACCAAATAGCAACCCTAAGATACCGACAAAATAGTCACAGATACCTAATAACCAGTCATCAGATACACAACAAATAGCTACAAGATAACCAAAAAGCCGTCATCACTTATCCAAGAAGCTACTACCAGACACCAAACAACAAGCCACCTGATACGCATCAGGTAGCCCCAGACACCCACAAGTACCCACCAGATACTCAACACGTTATCACCAGTAAACCAACAAGCCGTCGTCAGTTACTAAACAAGCAATTGCCAGATACCCAAAACTAGTCATCAGATACCCAGCAACAGTCGCCAGACACGCAAACGCAGTCTCCAGATACCCAACACCAATCCCCAGATACCCAACAGATATCCCACAAGCAGTCACTAATCACCTAACAAGTAGTCACCAGATACCCCACAAGCAGTTACCAGATACCCAACAAGTAACCACCTGATACTCAGTAGGTACCCACTAGATACGCAACAGATGGCCACCTGATACTCCGTCTACCAGCCAACAGATACCCTACAAGCAGTCACCAAACACCTAACAAGTAGGCACCAGATACCCCACAAACAGTCACCAAACACCTAACAAATAGCCACCTGATACTCCATCAACCAGTCAACAGATACCCTACAAGCAGTTACCAAACACCTAACAAGTAGGCACCAGATACCTCACAAACAGTCACCAAACACCTAACAAGTAGCCACCTGATACTCCGTCAACCAGCCAACAGATACCCTACAAGCAGTCACCAAACACCTAACAAGTAGGCACCAGATACCCCACAAACAGTCACCAAACACCTAACAAGTAGCCACCTGATACTCCATCAACCAGTCAACAGATAACCTACAAGCAGTTACCAAACACCTAACAAGTAACCACCTGATACTCAGCAGGTACCCACTAGATACGCAACAGATGGCCACCTGATACTCCGTCAACCAGCCAACAGATACCCTACAAGCAGTTACCAGATAACCAACAAGTAACCACCTGATACTCAGCAGGTACCCACTAGATTCGCAACAGATGGCCACCTGATACTCCGTCAACCAGCCAACAGATACCCTACAAGCAGTTACCAAACACCTCACCATTAGGCACCAGATACCCCACAAACAGTCACCAAACACCTAATAAGTAGCCACCTGATATTCCATCAACCAGTCAACAGATACCCCTCATGCAGTCACCAGATACCCAACACGTAACCACCTGATCACCTCATTTACTTAGCAGGTACCTACTTGATACGCAACAGGTAGCCACCTGATACTCCATCAACCAGTCAACAGATACCCCACAAGCAGTCACTTAACACATAAAAATTAGTCACCAGATAACCAACACGTAACCATCTGATCACCTAATTTACTCAGCAGGTACCCACTTGATACGCAACAGGTATCCACCAGAATCCCACAGTCACAAATACCCATCTAACGTTTTTCAGAATTATTTTCTGAACAAGTACGTTTATAATGTTTCTAAAGGGAAATGAAAAGCCCTTAACATACATTGGATTTGTTTCCGGAAGCTATAGTTGCATTGTGTGTATAGATTTCTCTGATCAAGAGTTGCCGATATATGTCAGGCAGTAGATTTATTGCGAGTTGTTCACCTTGTGCCCCAATTACAACTACATGGCGCCAATCAAACTATTCTCTATTTAGAAACAACCGGTTACAGTTATGCTGCCAAACGTTATTTTTAATTACTTTAAATTAATTTAATTCTATTTACTTTTACTTTGTTTTTATTCTAAATTAATTTTAACTGTTTTATATGATCGTATTGGTTAAACTTAAGTATTAAAACGTTCAGCGAAAATATATGTTGAAAAACCACCATGGAGATGAAGCACTTCTCAGTATTTAAACGTTATTGTGTTAGTCAGAAACTTTTTTTAGTACCTTTCAAATCAGTTGAATATAGTTTTAACTTTATTTTCGACATTTCTATTTACATCATCTATATTTTTCTTAAAATTGACCATATCTTTTCCAATTTAATTTTTTTTAACTACTTTTTTAATGGCAAATTTTATTTTGGCTTTTGTTTTGTCTCATCTCTTGTGGTGATTTTTTTCACATTTACTATAATGATATATGAAATGGCAAGCTAAACTACAGACAGAGAGAAAATTTAATTAAAGAAAAAGGTATTAAATTGGACAATATTTCACATAAATCACTACTTACGCTATTTAAATATTGCATCTATATGTCTTTATATCTCTACTTTAATCATATCTGTTTTCCCCATCATTCCTTACTTTCATAGACGATTTTTAAAACGTCACTCTTCGTTTATCTCTTAGTGTACTTCAATGTTTGTTTAAATAATATAAATGTGCGTGTGCGTGTATGTGTATTCGCCCCTTGTCATTTTATACTTTGATTCGCCCAGTTGTTATGTTATTGAATATTAATAACGTTTTAAATAATTTCCGTTATTACTGTAATATTGTTTGTCGTTTTCAGTTTACGTTAGTTTTCCAATTTAACTGATAGATATTTGTTTAAAGAAAAATGTAGTAGGAGAGTGGTGGTTACCTGAACAGTGCTGGTAAAAATAAGCGTAGTTCGGTCACACAGCCTTCCTATGATTTCGTTCCACCCAAATAGGGCTGCTAAACCCTGTTTCTCCTATGCCTCCACAATGGTATTAGGGAAGTCATTATTGATATTATAAATGACACATTTAGGTAACCTATAGGCTATGCATATTCCTGTTTCGGTATTCCCCTTGTTTAGCAGATCGCTGACTTTGTTTGCTCTGTTATCTCTTTTACATGTTCTCTCGAACATCTGTATATTCGTACATGAAATTAATAAATCTTTAGCTTGTTACACTCCAAGACTTACTATTATTATTAATGCCTTTAAATTTTGTGACGAATGGCGATTTAATTCAATTATTTACAGATATATCTACAGAATATCAAATGAAATTTGAATATGTTTTGTGAATGAAATTTTTAATTTCTTAATCCCCTTTCGATTTGGCCAGTGTTAACCTAAAAAAATTAATTCATATTTTACAATCTACAGTACAACTAAACTAAGTAAGTTATTTTCATTCACATTTGGATTTTTACCATTTACTGATAATATTTTCAGGATATAGTCAGGTTAATGAATAATTTAACTGGTTTTTAATTTGTATCTTTGTGAAAGCCTGTAGATATCGTCTTTAATGTGTGACACGCGACTGCGCGCGTGCGCGCGCGCGCACACACACACACACACACACACACACTTAGTCTAAATCCAAAATGTTTTATTGGGGTATCGGATTTCTAAACTGCGCTTAGAAAGAATTATTTCTATTCTTTAGTATAAATAGACGATTTCTTTAATACTGTGATTCCTAAAATACGTGTATGTAATATTAAACCCATATATTTTCTAACCGGTCGTTGAATGCGTTAGGAAACCTGTTTCGTACGTTGGTGTATGTATGCTTTATGCATTAACGCGTCTACAGAGCAATGAGTCATGGAGATAGAATTACATCAAGTTGACAAAACGAAAACCGCGATGTCTACGCTGTCAGCAAATAAACTGGTTTACTTGAGCCTCGTTAGGCGAGCAAAAATATCGCTTATCTGTGCGCTGAATTTGCGGATATGCTGTATTTTATAACACTCTGCTCTGTGGGAAAGTACACATTACTTATTGGCCACGATGATGGGAAAATTGTATGTGGGCGCGCGTCTATTGGATCGTGGACTGAACAGTAGTGTAAGACTTGTCGCACACTGGATCCGTTGTAGCAGTTTTCCCACACATTGCGTCCGTTCGGTCCACTCACTTCAGTCGTTAAATTTGAGCGCCAACCTTCAGTGACGACAGACACTGTCAATGTTCGTGTGTAAATTCTTTGTGTCGGCTTTGCCGTTTGTGCGATTATGAGTTCCAGCAGTAGTGACGAAGAAACTGTTGTAATAGCATTGATACTAGCTGCAGAAGAGGATGATCAAGTATCAAGGAAAAAAGAAAGATTTGGGTGCACAGTATTCATGCCGCACGGGATAGTGAGGGAGAGTATCTCCTTCATTATAATATTATAGTAATCCTTGTGTGACAGGTCGTACAACATTGAATATTCATGTACTGCTGAAATAAGTCGCTCATCAAAACTCATCTTAAAAATAAATAAAGCAACAATCCAATAATCACATCAATTCGAACATGTGTCAGACCGCCCGAGTTCAGTTGCACAGCACTACTGACTATCTGTACTCTGCACATGCGCGACGTCTCTTCCGCAAAAATCGCTCGCTGACCGAAAAGTGGCTGAGACGGACGAAACAGACTGAACAGAACTGACAGAAGGGATGCTGTGTGCTGTTCTACATTTGATTCATTGTTTCCGAATTTTGGCGGAAGCGACTGAGCTGAGCGGATCCAGTCTAAATGTAATCCTTATTTATAAAAATATTATGTTGGTGTGTGTACGCTTCAAAAACTCGAAACGTTCTGCAGCGATTGAGGTCAAACTTCGACACGACATATAACACACTTCAAAGATTGTTTTACGTATTTTCCACGTCAATAACGACCGCGAGAAAAATGCTATATTAACTGTCAGCTGTGTATCTGCAACTGCCCCATCTGCCACAAGCGAAGAGATCACTCCCCACACTAGATCACAAGTACAGTCACATGTTATATAGCCTGCTAACTATTCTCAATTGAATTGTTTATTAACAAAAACAAACATATAAACTCGGATCGCATTCAGACCTTAATTATGGAACTTTCGTGTGATCATGTCGTGATTGAACTGCATCGTTTGCCAAATTGTAGGTAGAGGTTATTTGGAAATGGCAGCACATACTCCAACTGAGCCGACTTCATTTGATGTAGATTTACGCCTTGGACAGAGTTACAACACCGATGATGTCCAGTCTTATGTCCAATCAAGCATTCCAAAATTAACAAGTGAATATAAGGGCGTTTATGGTCGCATAATGCAAATTATAAATGATGGAGTTGGTGAGAACTTCTTGGATACTCCATGAGGAACTGGGAAAATATTTCTTACGAAATTGATTCTGGTAACTGTTCAAACAAAAACTACATAGCCTTAGCTCTGCCGTAGCCTCTGAAGTATTGTAATATTAAACTTCTATTTAACATATCCTTGTTTTATCCCTCACTTCTCGTCCATGCAACCACAATGTCCCACAGCAAAGCGTGGCAGGGTACAACTAAGTTACAAATAAATTAATTTATAAACTAAAATCATATAAGTCATTCGGGAGTCGATAAAAGCGTGACAACCTTATAATAGTTTTTAATACCTTAATTTTATGTAAGCATTTAAAAAAATCATTAGAATATCTTAAATAATAGTATACAATTATTAAATTACAGAACGTTTTATGGTAAAAAAAAGGTTAAAAGAAGTAAGGTTAAAAGTATGTTAGTATAAGAGCGTAGCATGACCTTAGTAAAATTCTTTAATACAGTAGTTAAGTTTCCTTACATTTTTCTTGATAGTTTACATAGAAAAGACATAAAACTGTTGCAGTACACAACACAACATAATCTTATTTATTAATATAGGCCTAACATTACTGTTTTAAGTGTAATTTTCAAAATTTTATATTTGTAAATTTTTAATTTTATTAAATAGACCCATCTAAATAAACTTAATTTATAAATTGTGCTCGTCATTAACTAGATGGTAGGCATATGTTTAATAGGTATATTTCCCTTGATCATATTGAGAAATAATATAATTTCCCTTGATCATATTGAGAAATAATATAATTTCCCTTGATCATATTGAGAAATAATATAATTTCCCTTGATCATATTGAGAAATAATATAATTTCCCTTTATCATATTGAGAAATAATATAATTTCCCGTTTTTATACATACTAGGTCTACTATAATACAAAAATTTATATAACCTATGAATTAATAGGAAACAACTGAATTATGAATCATACGTTGTCACATCTTCATTAAACATACGATATGAAAGATAATACGAATCTAGGCATTTTCATTTTAAATTATTTAAATATAACTGTTTAAGTGAAGACAAAAACAGCTGCCAAGTAGGTTAACAACAAAATTTTGGTCTTGGCAATATAGGTGATGTTCGGATTGTTAAGGATTTTTAAAAAATTACTATCTAGTAGCTATTCTAGTGACGTGTTGATGTCACGTTTTGCAGCTTCACTCTAATGTTTTTTAAACTTTAAATTTAAAAAAAAAATTAATTAGAACAAATTTTAAAAGTAAATATAAATATAATTTATAACAAGTCAGTACCATTATCTTTAAGACAAAGAGATACATTCTTAATACTGTATGTCTATATGAAACATTCTTTCAAGATATAGTTTGATAATTCTGGCAGTTATCAACAAAATTGCTTTTGTTAAAGAATAAAATAGTTCTTACAAAAAAGAATAATTTTATGTTGAATAGGTTTAATGTAATTAATTTCTTTGGTTTTAACTTTTATTTGAACCTATTTAAATAACGTAGCATATCTTTGTAAAAACTATGAATCATTTGTTATCACTAAACGCATTACAAGACGAAAAGAAAGATTCGCCTGTTATAAAATGAAGATTCATGGTAGAAATCAATACTGGTGTACTAAAGAAATCAGATTCTTGGTAAATGTCATTTTAGTACTAAAATATAATGGAAGGGTGGAAGGTAATTTTTGTAGGAATTTGAGTTTTAGGGTGGCCTGGCAATGAGGTGAGAACGTCTATTGCTTGGTAACTATATTATTTATTTACAGCCTACATGTTTCCCTAATTGGAGGTATCTGTAAACAACATAAACCGTAGCTATAAGGTTGAAATCTTTTTATAAAATAAAATTAGTTTCATCAATATCATTTCAAAAACAATATTTATTTTTATTATTATAAAACTTAGATGTTTTAATCGGAAAATACAGTACTTTGATGTACTGTACACAACTTAGATGTAGAAATCTTTTTTATTTAGGGAGGGTTTGTTCTTGTTTCAGAAGTCTCATCGTACGGTGTATTTTTGATGCCGATGTGGATGAACGTGGATGCGAGTAGGAGAGGATTTGTTCTTGTTTCAGAGGTCTCATCGTACGGTGTATTTTTGATGCCGATGCGGATGAACGTGGATGCGAGTAGGAGAGGGTTTATTCTTGTTTCAGAGGACTCATCGTACGGTGTATTTTTTTATGCCGATGCGGATGAACGTGGATGCGAGTAGGAGAGGGTTTGTTCTTGTTTCAGAGGTCTCATCGTACGGTGTATTTTTTATGCCGATGCGGATGAACGTGGATTTGAGTAGGAGAGGGTTTGTTCTTGTTTCAGAGGTCTCATCGTACGGTGTATTTTTTATGCCGATGCGGATGAACGTGGATGCGAGTAGGAGAGGGTTTATTCTTGTTTCAGAGGACTCATCGTACGGTGTATTTTTTATGCCGATGCGGATGAACGTGGATGCGAGTAGGAGAGGGTTTGTTCTTGTTTCAGAGGTCTCATCGTACGGTGTATTTTTGATGCCGATGCGGTGAAATTCCCACCGTATTTCGCCGAAACGTTCTCAGTCGGTTTGATAACTTGTTTCTGAAGTTAAACTCGTTAGTAAAGTTGTGCTCTTTTCTTGTTCGCGTGTGTGTTTTGTATCCGTGGGTAGAGGAGGTTAATTAACAGTTTTAAAGGAAAATATTAGTCTAAAACACAGTACCAGAGAAAAATCATAAGTTTTTCAATTTAGACCTAAACCTATGTATTTTGCTTAAGACAAACTATTATGATAGAAACAAACACGGAGGAACATTTTAAGAGTTCAAGTTTAGGCAAAGGAAACCACACTTCAGCTATTAGCCTAATCATAAAATAAACTCTAAGGGCTTACATTTTAAATTTATTTTATTATTGACATTTTGTGATTTTCCATTCAATCTCTATATTCTTAGACAGCGTACAAATTAAATAAGTCCCAAATCTGATTTATTTCAGCTCTCCTTACTTGGGATCAATTGTTGGAGATTTTTCGTGTGTCAACAATTCATCAGCGACAAATAGTATAGATTTATCAGACATAAGCGTATTGCCAAGCCTTTGTTGATGTTGCAAAAGCCTTATTAATCAAAATCGATTACTGCCTAGTTACTGCAGGGGTTGCGTGATCGCTTTACATAGACGGGTCAGACGTTGTAGCCTACTGCACAGTCATGGAGTACAATTTGACTAGCTAGACGCCTAGCAACGTGTAAACCTCTGATTGTGTGCATCTGAACATACTGCCCTGTTTTTCATTGACTCTGTTTCCATATAACATTGACTCTGTTTTCAGATATAACGAAATATATTTCTGTAGGTTCAACAGGCCATTGGTTAGTTCATTCCGTCAATCAGTTCCCCTATTGGCCTCAGAAGTACCCTAAAGAATTAAGAAACCCTTTACTTCCATGTGCATACACACTCACACGTGCTGACCTGCCAAATATGAGGCACCTACCAGGACCAGAATTTAAAAAAAAAAAACAATTTCAAAGTTGAATTTAGGTAGTATTTTCTGAGATTTTTTGTTTACAGGCAATATTTCCAGATATTTTCTAGATTTTACTAGATTTACTATTTTACGGTAATATTTTCTAGATTTTACTTCTTGCAAATACAGGCCAAACACTACGTAATTATGGAAGTATTTTATGTAATTTTAAAAAAAGGGGGATATCGATATTAAATGGCATCTTTTATATTATTGTTAGGAGTTATATAATTACGTCATTTTTGGCTTCTGTTTCCAAAGAATAATTTGTAGAATAAAAAAAATAATGTTTAGCATAAGCAGGTATGCCGCCGGGTCTGGTCAGTGCACGTGCGTTCATAGAGTATAATGAACAATATTTAAAACGTCTGATAAGGTTTTAAATTAAGGCAAGCTCAGTAGCGTGAAATATACTATGAGTAATAACTAGGTACGCCATTTCTTTCCAAGCAACGTTTAATTAAATTCAAACTTGATGTACATTTAGCCAACTTACAGCGTTTACAGAAGGTTTCTTGAGTACTTCAGATAACTAAGAAAAGGTTAACCGGCTTGAACTTTGAACTTTATTCTTTCAAACTTCATTGCACTGTATTATTTCTTGAATTTTCATTGTACCTAGTTGTGAATGTGGTTTAGAAGAGAGAGTTATCACGAAGAGATTAAGTATTGCCGAGCTTTTTATGAACAGTTATTGTATTTAATGGAAAATATGTAACTTATTAATAAATTATTCTCTTGAGCCTCTTTGAAATATGAATTAAATAAAGATAATAAATAAAAACCCAATAACCACAATAACATTAATTTATTCAGTATAAATCAACAACTGGTGTAATTACGGTTACAAGGTAGAGCAGCGTTTACACTGCTATTTGCAACTAAAACGTTTCATACTACAGGGTTTGTTGGCAACATTTGCAAATAAATGCAAATAAGCTATTTTTGCACTCTGAAGTGTTTGAAACTTTTATTTAGGCTAGTGTGTTCAGGATGTGGAAGTGGAGGACGTGGTTGCAGCTACAAGTACTTGTTATATTTTGGCTACACTAAATAGAGCCCCAAGAAGACACTGGGTAAGACTGTCGCTACCATAAACTGCAGTTTTAGCAAATCTGAACAAAGATGATGTTGGTCCACTGTCAGGAGAGTGGAGGACGTAGTTGCAGCTACAAGTACTTGTTATATTTTGGCTACACTAAATAGAACCCCAAGAAGACACTGGGTAAGACTGTCGCTACCATAAACTGCAGTTTTAGCAAATCAGAACAAAGATGATGTTGGTCCACTGTCAGGAGAGTGGAGGACGTAGTTGCAGCTACAAGTGCTTGTTATATTTTGGCTACACTAAATAGAGTCCCAAGAAGACACTGGGTAAGACTGTCGCTACCATAAACTGCAGTTTTAGCAAATCTGAACAAAGATGATGTTGGTCCACTGTCAGGAGAGTGGAGGACGTAGTTGCAGCTACAAGTACTTGTTATATTTTGGCTACACTAAATAGAACCCCAAGAAGACACTGGGTAAGACTGTCGCTACCATAAACTGCAGTTTTAGCAAATCTGAACAAAGATGATGTTGGTCCACTGTCAGGAGAGTGGAGGACGTAGTTGCAGCTACAAGTACTTGTTATATTTTGGCTACACTAAATAGAGTCCCAAGAAGACACTGGGTAAGACTGTCGCTACCATAAACTGCAGTTTTAGCAAATCAGAACAAAGATGATGTTGGTCCACTGTCAGGAGAGTGGAGGACGTAGTTGCAGCTACAAGTGCTTGTTATATTTTGGCTACACTAAATAGAGCCCCAAGAAGACACTGGGTAAGACTGTCGCTACCATAAACTGCAGTTTTAGCAAATCTGAACAAAGATGATGTTGGTCCACTGTCAGGAGAGTGGAGGACGTAGTTGCAGCTACAAGTGCTTGTTATATTTTGGCTACACTAAATAGAGTCCCAAGAAGACACTGGGTAAGACTGTCGCTACCATAAACTGCAGTTTTAGCAAATCAGAACAAAGATGATGTTGGTCCACTGTCAGGAGAGTGGAGGACGTAGTTGCAGCTACAAGTGCTTGTTATATTTTGACTACACTAAATAGAGCCCCAAGAAGACACTGGGTAAGACTGTCGCTACCATAAACTGCAGTTTTAGCAAATCTGAACAAAGATGATGTTGGTCCACTGTCAGGAGAGTGGAGGACGTAGTTGCAGCTACAAGTACTTGTTATATTTTGGCTACACTAAATAGAGTCCCAAGAAGACACTGGGTAAGACTGTCGCTACCATAAACTGCAGTTTTAGCAAATCAGAACAAAGATGATGTTGGTCCACTGTCAGGAGAGTGGAGGACGTAGTTGCAGCTACAAGTGCTTGTTATATTTTGGCTACACTAAATAGAGCCCCAAGAAGACACTGGGTAAGACTGTCGCTACCATAAACTGCAGTTTTAGCAAATCTGAACAAAGATGATGTTGGTCCACTGTCAGGAGAGTGGAGGACGTAGTTGCAGCTACAAGTGCTTGTTATATTTTGGCTACACTAAATAGAGCCCCAAGAAGACACTGGGTAAGACTGTCGCTACCATAAACTGCAGTTTTAGCAAATCAGAACAAAGATGATGTTGGTCCACTGTCAGGAGAGTGGAGGACGTAGTTGCAGCTACAAGTACTTGTTATATTTTGGCTACACTAAATAGAACACCAAGAAGACACTGGGTAAGACTGTCGCTACCATAAACTGCAGTTTTAGCAAATCAGAACAAAGATGATGTTGGTCCACTGTCAGGAGAGTGGAGGACGTAGTTGCAGCTACAAGTACTTGTTATATTTTGGCTACACTAAATAGAACCCCAAGAAGACACTGGGTAAGACTGTCGCTACCATAAACTGCAGTTTTAGCAAATCAGAACAAAGATGATGTTGGTCCACTGTCAGGAGAGTGGAGGACGTAGTTGCAGCTACAAGTACTTGTTATATTTTGGCTACACTAAATAGAACCCCAAGAAGACACTGGGTAAGACTGTCGCTACCATAAACTGCAGTTTTAGCAAATCAGAACAAAGATGATGTTGGTCCACTGTCAGGAGAGTGGAGGACGTAGTTGCAGCTACAAGTACTTGTTATATTTTGGCTACACTAAATAGAACCCCAAGAAGACACTGGGTAAGACTGTCGCTACCATAAACTGCAGTTTTAGCAAATCAGAACAAAGATGATGTTGGTCCACTGTCAGGAGAGTGGAGGACGTAGTTGCAGCTACAAGTACTTGTTATATTTTGGCTACACTAAATAGAACCCCAAGAAGACACTGGGTAAGACTGTCGCTACCATAAACTGCAGTTTTAGCAAATCAGAACAAAGATGATGTTGGTCCACTGTCAGGAGAGTGGAGGACGTAGTTGCAGCTACAAGTACTTGTTATATTTTGGCTACACTAAATAGAACCCCAAGAAGACACTGGGTAAGACTGTCGCTACCATAAACTGCAGTTTTAGCAAATCAGAACAAAGATGATGTTGGTCCACTGTCAGGAGAGTGGAGGACGTAGTTGCAGCTACAAGTACTTGTTATATTTTGGCTACACTAAATAGAACCCCAAGAAGACACTGGGTAAGACTGTCGCTACCATAAACTGCAGTTTTAGCAAATCAGAACAAAGATGATGTTGGTCCACTGTCAGGAGAGTGGAGGACGTAGTTGCAGCTACAGGTGCTTGTTATATTTCGGCTACACTAAATAGAGTCCCAAGAAGACACTGGGTAAGACTGTCGCTACCATAAACTGCAGTTTTAGCAAATCTGAACAAAGATGATGTTGGTCCACTGTCAGGAGAGTGGAGGACGTGGTTGCAGCTACAAGTACTTGTTATATTTTGGCTACACTAAATAGAACCCCAAGAAGACACTGGGTAAGACTGTCGCTACCATAAACTGCAGTTTTAGCAAATCTGAACAAAGATGATGTTGGTCCACTGTCAGGAGAGTGGAGGACGTAGTTGCAGCTACAAGTACTTGTTATATTTTGGCTACACTAAATAGAACCCCAAGAAGACACTGGGTAAGACTGTCGCTACCATAAACTGCAGTTTTAGCAAATCAGAACAAAGATGATGTTGGTCCACTGTCAGGAGTGTGGAGGACGTAGTTGCAGCTACAAGTGCTTGTTATATTTTGGCTACACTAAATAGAGTCCCAAGAAGACACTGGGTAAGGCCGTCGCTGCCATGAACTGCAGTTTTAGCAGATCTGAACAAAGATGATGTTGGTCCACTGCCAGGAGAGTGGAGGACGTAGTTGCAGCTACAAGTACTTGTTATATTTTGGCTACACTAAATAGAGCCCCAAGAAGACACTGGGTAAGACTGTCGCTACCATAAACTGCAGTTTTAGCAAATCTGAACAAATATGATGTTGGTCCACTGTCAGGAGAGTGGAGGACGTAGTTGCAGCTACAGGTGCTTGTTATATTTTGGCTACACTAAATAGAGCCCCAAGAAGACACTGGGTAAGACTGTCGCTACCATAAACTACAGTTTTAGCAGATCTGAACAAAGATGATGTTGGTCCACTGCCAGGAGAGTGGAGGACGTAGTTGCAGCTACAAGTACTTGTTATATTTTGGCTACACTAAATAGAGCCTCAAGAAGACACTGGGTAAGGCCGTCGCTGCCATGAATTGCAGTTTTAGGAGATCTGAACAAAGATGATGTTGGTCCACTGCCAGGAGAGTGGAGGACGTAGTTGCAGCTACAAGTACTTGTTATATTTTGGCTACACTAAATAGAGCCTCAAGAAGACACTGGGTAAGGCCGTCGCTGCCATGAACTGCAGTTGTAGGAGATCTGAACAAAGATGATGTTGGTCCACTGCCAGGAGAGTGGAGGACGTAGTTGCAGCTACAAGTACTTGTTATATTTTGGCTACACTAAATAGAACCCCAAGAAGACACTGGGTAAGGCCGTCGCTGCCATGAACTGCAGTTTTAGGAGATCTGAACAAAGATGATGTTGGTCCACTGCCAGGAGAGTGGAGGACGTAGTTGCAGCTACAAGTACTTGTTATATTTTGGCTACACTAAATAGAGCCTCAAGAAGACACTGGGTAAGGCCGTCGCTGCCATGAACTGCAGTTTTAGGAGATCTGAACAAAGATGATGTTGGTCCACTGCCAGGAGAGTGGAGGACGTAGTTGCAGCTACAAGTACTTGTTATATTTTGGCTACACTAAATAGAGTCCCAAGAAGACACTGGGTAAGGCCGTCGCTGCCATGAACTGCAGTTGTAGGAGATCTGAACAAAGATGATGTTGGTCCACTGTCAGGAGAGTGGAGGACGTAGTTGCAGCTACAAGTACTTGTTATATTTTGGCTACACTAAATAGAGTCCCAAGAAGACACTGGGTAAGGCCGTCGCTGCCATGAACTGCAGTTGTAGGAGATCTGAACAAAGATGATGTTGGTCCACTGTCAGGAGAGTGGAGGACGTAGTTGCAGCTACAAGTACTTGTTATATTTTGGCTACACTAAATAGAGCCCTAAGAAGACACTGGGTAAGGCCGTCGCTGCCATGAACTGCAGTTGTAGGAAATCTGAACAAAGATGATGTTGGTCCACTGTCAGGAGAGTGGAGGACGTAGTTGCAGCTACAAGTGCTTGTTATATTTTGGCTACACTAAATAGAGCCCCAAGAAGACACTGGGTAAGGCCGTCGCTGCCATGAACTGCAGTTTTAGCAGTTCTGAACAAAGATGATGTTGGTCCACCACCTTGGTCCTGGGAGTAGGGGAAATTGTTGGCAGTGTGGCTTACTTTAAGTGCATCCGCTTTAAATATAAAGAGAGGTGTCTGTCAGCTACCTGGTCTTATATAATAATTCTCTAAAGTTTTGTATGTAAATAATAAAGACTTAATGAACAGCACAAGGCAAAAATAGAAACATTAGCTAATTTATATTTTAATTAACGCATCAATTGTGTTATCCCAACGGACGTTGCCAAGAATTATATGTTTCGTTATTATGCTGTACATAATTGAAACGTTAATATAAATATAAATAAACTAGTCATTCTACTTTTGCTTTTATTACTTGTACTTTCGGGTTTTTCTGCTTTCATTGGAAGTAATTTCTTTAGCTCGGATGTAGAAGTCAAGACAAATGGCAAAATTAACTTTAAAAACTTGACCTTGCATTGCAACCCATGAACTCCCTCCACTCTTAGATTGTGTATATCTCCCAAGGCAGAGCAAGACACATAGCCAGCCGATTCGTGGTTGCCTGCTTGACGTAAGAGAGGTGGAAATGCCCGCAGACTCAGTGCTTCTCGAACGCATACGTATCTGTCCGCCACAACCTCTACCTCTTGTTCACCACTATGCTAAGATGCGAGATAGAGAGGTAGACAGCGGTCTCGTCTTCTTCCTGCACTAGTCGGCGAACTTCCTCCTGCGCATCACAAATCTCTTGATATGTCTCTGGAGTTTCTATGTCTGTCACAATCTATTGAGTTTTATATTATCTTTTTAGTTCGTCTTTCCAAGTTTTTTTGTCTAACACCTGTGCATTACATTTATAATGTACTAATGTAATATGTTTAATACATCAATTAAATAATGAAATGTGAGAGAGAGAAACTCTTGGTTTTTTTTTTTAATGGATGGAACGAACTTGCAGATTTTTTAACACCTGGCTAACGACTTCGTTGAAATTTAATATTGAAGGAAAGTGATGATTACAAATCTTTGACTGAATGGTGGCTGGGAGAATTCGGTTTGGAGAAAAAAAATTTTAAAAAACTGTTAACTAAATATGGAAATAGTTTTCAGTAACCCGTGGGATAGGTAATATTATGTTTCATGAACGTGCACCTGCAGAGAACTTTGCGATTAACTGAAGTCTTTAAAAAGGCTGTCGTCTGTCGGAGCTTGCGCATTAGTGACTATTTTTTAACGTACTATAAACCTACCGATGTTTCTCATGGTGATACACCTATAATCTACTATACAAAATATATTTTATCAGAATATATACGTACCTCAGTTTTACGAAGTGTGTTTTTCGTAACAGAATCTTATTTCCCTCATATATATATATATATATATATATATATATATATATATATATATATATATATATATATATATATACATACATATATATCTTATATATTCTCTTATTATATTCTCTTATATATATATTCTATAAGAATATATTCTATATATTCTATACTCTATATTCTCTTATATATATATATATATATATATATATATATATATATATTCTCTTATTTTTTCATGTATTTTTTTATGTATATATATAAATATAAAATACGTTCTCTTGTTTAATAATTTAAAACAACATAGGTTATTCAAATACAAGAATATTTAATAATTTATATCCAAAGCTTTTCGTCGGTAAATGATGTTGTTGGTACTGTTTACCGACGAAAAGCTTTGGATATAAATTAATACATATTCTTGTATTTGAATAACCTATATTGTTTTAATATATATATATATATATATATATATATATATATATATATATATATATATATATATATATATATATAGGCTGTGTAGGTGTGTGTGTGCGTGCGTGCGTGCGTGCGTGCGTGCGTGCGTGTGTGTGTGTGTGTGTGTGTGTGTGTGTGTGTGTGTGTGTGTGTGTGTGTGTGTGTGTGTGTGTGTGTGTGTGTGTGTTGAGGTATTTTGCAGTACATGCATGTCGGTTCTCTTTCTTTCAACCAGTCTTTCCATTATTTTCTGCACCATCATAAAATTTGAAATTTATGTGTAACAGGTTGCCTACGGCTGACACAATAACCCCGACATTCTAGATATAGCTGATTAATCCAGTTATTGGGTTCCGTCTCCTTTGTTCAAAACAACAGCTGTGTAAATAGCCAAAGACTGTTGATAAGACGTGACTATGGCAGCATATTGACTTGTGACTTGCGTTTCTTTGTTTTGCCGGGACAAATACAATACATACAGAAAACAGAGGTCTGTTGATCGTTGAAGATCTTGGATTATTGTTAGAATAATATCTATTTAAAAATTGTAACAACAAATATATCGAGTTACTTTTGTACTCGTTTTTCGAATTCTATTTTAAGTTGTTGAAGTTGTAATCACTTGTAAACACTAAAAATAGTTATTCGTAAATTTGACATTTAGAACAAATTGCAGTGTGGTTTTTTATGTTAATTAATATAGTATATGCCAATGTATTATCCACCTAACCTTACCGAAAATTAAATTTCTATTATTAAGGATGAGGGTTGTAAAGAAAACTTCGATGTTTTTCGCTGAAACAAAACAATAAAATTAATAATTCACTCCTCAAATGAGATTAGTTAGCAAAGCATAAATGAATATTAGTATGTAGCAAAGCAACCATATTCTACTAATACAAAGCTGTATAATATTAGAATTTTTTTTTGTTTAAAGTGGATAGACATTTACTTTGTAAAAAAATAGGATGGATATGGAGACAAACTCGAAATTAACATTAATTGTTCTTATGTACACGTTAGCTGCCTTGAGGGCCTGTTAGATCAACGGACCAATGGTATTTGCTTATCCAAACTGTCACTCACTGTATGCACAATGAATTCATTGACTTTTACTTCTTTTGTCTCTGACAAATAATGTTAGTACGCTGTAGATGGTGTATTTGGAAGAATCCGTTTTTCCTGCTTAAGTCATAAAATTCAAAGTAATATAAAAACCTATAGCAAGTTCCAAAATAACTACAGTGAGTTATTAACCTTACTTCGTAGGGAAGCGGCCCGAGACTATGATTACAGTCGGAGCAAACTGTTTCAGGTTCAAACAGTTTAGAAACTGATCGAGACACCCCTTCAGAAATGTTTTAAATTAAAATTGTCTAAAACTTTATTTTTATAACTCTAAAATTTACGCATAATATAAATAGCATAAGAACATTAACTCTGGAAGTAATACTTACATTTTTTCAACAACAAGTGATATAAACAAAAAAAATAATTAATTCAATTCCTACTTAGGTCAAAAAAGAAAATTTCATTTGAGTTACTTTCATTAATAATAACAATTATTATAAATAAAGAAGCATTACTACTACATAACCTATAGCATTAAATCAATTGTCATATGTCAATATGAATTATGACATATTGAATTACGACATTATGAATTCTCATATGTCATTAGTTATTTTAAGCGAAATTGGACGAAATATCTATATTGCTTACCTTACCCCTTTTGTAAAAATTTTGTCTCCCTTATAAAACTAAAATTAAATCATTATTAAATTTAATTAGTTTATTAATATTGGGAAAACTGTAATAATATCAAGCGTCATGCACTAAAAGTTTTAAAAAAAGTATCTAAAACTTGAGTAGATGGATACAAAGTATATATAAGGAAAGTAAGAACTAATAGAAGGAATTGAAAAAGGGAAGTAAAAAAAAGAATTGAAGCTTTGAAGAATCTATTCATCAAAAGTAACAAAAAGTAATAAACGGTGGTTTTTTCATCATATATAGTAATTCGCTAATTCCTTTTATAATGCCTTCCATTTTACACTAACTTAAACTAAATAGCATTATTATAAATTTCAAAAAATTGTTAAAATCGTAAGAACAGCTATTAAAAACCTTACGATGAAGGAACTTTATCATATTGTTGTTAGGGCAAGGGCTTGACTTATGAATGGTCTATAAACGACAGTTTTCAGTAAATAGTTCGACCCTAGGTGATTCTTGCAACAGAAGTAAAATAATATACGAGTACATTACTCGAAATAAATATCGATAATTAAAAAAACAACGATGTTCAAAAAATCGTTTTTGGGCCACACTTACCATCTGTGGCGAAAAAACAACGTCATCTAACTGAAAATAGCTATTATTGATGCTCATCCTTACCCATTATCCTACCTAGTAAGTAAAAATAATACCATTTAACTATCCACAGATAAGTGTAACGAGCGACAGCAACATCGTCTGCTTTCAGAACATTTCAATAGGTTAACAAATCATCAGAATTTTGAAGAGCATTAAAATATATAAATGTCGGTATATAGGCTAATACATAGGGATCGGAACTACAAAAACCAGTGTCACCGTAATTATGGATTTTCTAGTAGAAGAGGTGATACAAGCAAGCCAAAGCAACAATTAGGAACAGAAGAAATAAGAACCATAATAATTAAAACTGCTCATGTTCATGAATGAAATGACATCAGTATTACGTATAGTCTATTGCAAGATGGAACAGAGAAAAGAGAAGGAAATGGAATAACATTGTAACTTCTAGAATGATGAGCACACCTTCGTGCCACTACAGCCCAGGTGATCTGACAAAGTAGTCGTAAAACTTAAAAGTTGTTTTTAAAAGTCGACAAGATCTTATCGCAAACCTTCAGGGATGGTAAAAAGATTTATTAGTTCCAAACATTTCTATTAATTGGTAAATTCAAATCTATAAGGTCGTTTTTGAGATTTCAACGTTCATTTTTGTTTATTTAATATGTTACTTGTAAATCTTAGGTTTTACTAAGTAAATGTAAAGATTTTATAAATAAGAGGTGGACTAGCATGTCCATTAATGTTTGGTGGCGTTAGATTACATTAGGTAACCTTTACTCTCTGACGTCTCTCTGGTTTAACGTGTCTCTGAGGTAAAACATAAGATTTACCGAATGCTCGAAAAGTTTGACATCAAATATGAGCGCAGAAGAGTTTGTACTTCTACCACTAAGGACTGCTAAAACAAATAAATGACATACACAAAACTCTCAAATTAGTCATTTATTGGCCCATGCGCGTTTCAATGATAAATTCGTCATCATCAGTGAGTGTTGCTATTAAAAACTCAAACTTACAACTCCAGTTGTAAGTTAGAGTTTGTAGTATCAACACTCACTGAAGATGATGACTGTCATTGGAAAGAGTCAATAAATGAATAATTTGTAACTTCACAAGCCAAGCTCAAAGATAGTTGTATATTAAAGATTGGTAAATGTTAGGCTTTACTGGATAATCTAAAGTTTTACAAATATACTGACTGTAACAATTCCATATAAATCTTTGTACACATTTTTACATACATTTTCTTAAAATGTTGTCAATACTGTTGCCTCAGTACTGTTTTAAACTGTTTGTCTCATACATCACGGCCTTTACTAATAGACTCTTAACATTAAATTTAATAAATCTAAATGATTCAACATTTCCGAAAACCTTTAATCAGTACTTTCGGGAAGTTTTACTGTATTTTAGTTTCCTCTGCGTACGGAAATCAGTCCAACGTGTTCGTACTACTTATGCAAGAGCTTATGGAATGTTCCCGAGGTAACACTTTCACCGACACACGCATATCGTTGAATTGTTGTGCAATTAATTATCGTTATCAGATAAAACATTTCCTCTTGGCTCAGACTGTTGCAAAGTTGCAGCCGTGTGCAGAACTTGAACCGTAACCAACTGCTGCGGAATCGCCGTAACGAGCGTCAAATTGTTTCCTCTCCAAGGTTACCATGCCAAGAACTTTCTTTGTTGTTGCAGGCGTTTCTTTCTTGTTTGTCCTTTCTGTGTGTTTTTTCGTAGATTGTTACAATAAAATTGAAAGGGAAATGTTCTTCGGGCAACCAGCAAATGACGACCATTTCCTGGGCTGTTTGAATTTTTTTTGAATTGTCATTTATGAATATCGATTTTTGTTTTAATGTGGCAGGTATTTCGTAGTAACGCAATCTGCGAAAGTTTCTCTTAAGAACGGCACATTCATTAAATTCATTTTTATGAGTCTTCTTGGTGTATGGTGTGATTTACAATACTTCTGATCAATGGGCTTACATCAATGTTTTATGATTGAATACGTCTCGAAACAAAACGTAATTATAGTGATTGGAATAATTTAAAAAATTATCTTCATGTTCATTCATAAATATAGAATTGTTCAAGTAGTTCTGTGTTATTGTAAACTTGAATTTAAACGCAGTCCTATTATTACTTGTGTTTAGCCTTCCACGAAACATCTAGAAAACAAAACCAATGTAACAAAGATTTAAAAAACAACCGAAAACGTTCAATTGTTGTACTGAATTCAGAACTCAACTGTGGGTGTAAACCTAATACCAGCTAAATTATTGAAAACTAAGGACATCTTTAAAGACTATGGTCGAGCCTTGGCTAAAGAGAGTTTCCAACCGGCACCCGAAGAAAAGCCAGGGTGAGTAGAGCACAGAAACACGAAACTAAATCCGGCAGTGAAGGAAAATCCTTCAAGAAGAATATTTGTAGGACGTTCAACCTACTAAGTACTAAACTAAATAAACTTTACGGAGATAGTTCGTAAACAAATTAATCTATATTCTTAAAAAAATAGATTTATGTGATAAATATTCATTAAAAGAATTAAAACTAAAAGAATATGGAAAATAGCCTCCCATCTGTAGTGACAGCTTAGGGAAAATCAGTAAACAACAATATTTCTCAACATTTTGTAGGGTAGTAAAGGATTTCAGACAAATTTGTTACGAAGAAAAATGAAATTTTTAAATCTTGGTATTTTATTAGTTTCTTGTATTTATCATATACGAAAATTATTTTTATTTTTTTAACGGCGATATGGGGAAATAATAAAATATGTTCTGAACTGTAAAACTGGTTTTTGAACCAATAAAATATATACTGAACAACCATAGGGTTATCTGCTACAAAAGAGTTCTTAATTTTTTTAATGCTCTTGTAGAATGCTTCAAACCTGCTGTACAGGCTTTGCTTTGAAGCCAACAAACAATTGCAACTTACAATTTAAAGTTAATTAATCTAGGAAGCATCACTTTGATACGAAGCCAACAGCTAACTTCTGCGTAGAGAAAAACGTTTGTCGTTCATTGTTTTTGACATTTGACACTGTGTGTAAAGAAGTGTTACGTGTTTTAGAAGAAAAAGATGGTTAAACATGAAGAATTTAGAAGTACTTAAGTTCTTAACCCTTCGAAACAAATTATAGTTTTATTATTTTTTGTAATACAATCCTGCCCCTTTGAAATCCCTTAACAGTGCCTCATCAGGTTGAAAACCCTTCTATAAACACGCTTAACAGAAATGGCAACACAGTACGTCACTGGAAACCAATTTAACAAAGTGTCCTGGCAGCCAACTTGAAGTTTTACTTATTTAAGTTATATGAACAATTTATGTGAACATTTCATAATTAAATGCGTGCTAGGAAAATTCCTGCTTACGCAGCTTTTGTATTATATAGGTGGTGAGAACAGAGCCCCGGGAGTGTGTAGGCCTAAGTAGCCTCTGTATCGCACAGACGTTTTCCGCTCCAACTGTATGTACATCAGTTGTATTTGAATTTATGTTTTTATTAAGCTAAATTATTGTAACCATTTCTAAATTAAATGTTTCTTAATTAACAAAGGTTTGTAAAAATAAAATCATTTTTTAAAAACCTTTCGAGCTTAATATAACACATAACTTTTATAAATGAATTAAAAAAAACTATGAATTGTCAATTGTCGTGGGCAGAAAAAATCGCTGTATATGTTATCATTGATAAAATGCAATGAAAGTGTAAAATTTATACATTAACGTTAAATATGGTGCAATTTACTGTAAGTAAAATTACTGTCGTACATTATTTTAAATTGAAAAATGTTTTTTAAAGCATGCCGTGTATGCAATGAATAGCATTACTTTTTTTTAAAGTAACGTTCTACCCGCTGTAACGCTGTGTAACGACGTAAAATAACCCTCCCGCTGGTGCTTTACATATTTTATTGACGACCCTGGTCGGTATTAAATTGTTGTTCTGGGATTTTTTTCTCTGTAATTTTCCCAACGCCGTCGGTATTTTAGTCACTTAATGGCCTCAAACCAATATTTTTTGCTGAAATAAAACCGTTCAGCTATAGATGCACAGCCAACACCATCAATAGATTTATTCAGCGAGTTTAGTAAGTTTAATTTTAAATTCAGCTAAAATTATAGCTGAAATTATCTGTATTTAAACGTTTTTCAAAACTTACAAGTTACTGTATAACAATGATGTATTTAGTAAAATATTAAGAATGTTTATTATCAGATACATTGACCGAAATATTAGGCTTGTATTAATTAATGTGTTTTCATATTGACGTGAGTTAATGTTAGTTATTGATGAGCAGATATGCGATAGTAAAAATAAAGGGCCCCTACTGAGTGACCAGCTGATTACTGCATGCCCCCCACTGACCTACTAATCGTAGCCTGTTGGGCGTCACGTAATTGGACCTTAGGCGTTTTGTATCCATGCAATAGTGGTTGATCACGTTAAGTGTTCTATTTTTCAGTATTTATGGATTTTGGTTAGGTTAGGTTAAATGTTAGATTTAAATAAATTACAAAAATTCTCGTGTTTTAGTTTGTAAAATGTGTGCACTGAAGGAAAATTTCTTCCCATCGGCATGACGTACTTTAAAGGATCAGTTGTTGTAGCATTGACTTTGATCATATCAACATCAAAGAAGCCATGTGGTTAACATCTCGGTGGGCGGTCAGGGCCTATTAACTTAGAAACGCCAAGGTCCTTTCGCTCCATGAGCCTTTAAAATCCATGTCGTGTGAAGTGACAGGCCAATAATTACAGGCATGAAGTATGTTTAGTAAATGTTGCTGCAAATTTCCGTTTATAGCTCTAACCGGAGTATTTTCCCTTTCTAATAATATAAGTATTGATTTCAAGTAATAATATAAGCATTGTTTAGCAAGAGTTGTTGGGTAGTGTCTTTTTAAGACCACCAAATGTTGAAGAGTGTTGTATCTTCATGCGTGAACGCGCGCGTGTCCAATTAATCTTCTTCAATAAATTCCAGTATGATCCAAAGTCATGTATAAATTCATGATCTAGAAATTGTCAAGACATTTTGTTTTATTGTAAATCCCTACCTATAACTTAAGCTGGATGTAACTTGGAAGAGTAGGTTCAAATTTCACAGCAGAATCTGTTAATAAAAGGTTTGCTCAAATCAAAGCGGATTGGTAGTTCAAATTTTAAAGACGAATTTCATTAGCAGAAAACTATATCCATCGTATTTGTATATATTCGCTCACACGTTTTGATATTAATAAAAATAGGTTGATATAAGAATCAATAACATTTATTTTTAAAATAACGACAGCATTTCGACAGCTAGTTTGCCATCTTCATCGGGCCTGCGTCAAGCGAACGTCAATCTTTGTCAAATCCTTGTCAATCTTAAAGTCAAAGTAAATACTGCAGTTGCCAATAGTTTCCTTTCACCGTTAGTTAATATCGATATGCGTATTCCGGGAATCGTTATTGTGTGTGTTCTCATTTGTGCTGTTCTTCATGGCAAGTAATGCAAAGTCATCAAGAAGGCTTCGAATAAGTACTATTCAAAATGTACTTACTATTCGAATACGTACAAAAACCCTGGCGGCTTAGTGTTCAATGTTGGGGCAGTGAAAGAAATAATTTGTGCGAAATTGTTTTGTTGAGTTGAATAGTATGTTTAATATCTACAAAACTGATTGTAGTCCAATTATTTATTGATTTTTAAGGTGAGAAATCAATTAGAAATTTATTGAGTGTGAGACATATGGAAAAACTGAGTAATACATGGAGAAACACAGGAACAACTAGGGGTAGCCCTGTTACCAGTATTAGTCGACATTTATGGCATCGAGTTTGCAGTGTAACTCACCTACTCTCTATC
Organism: Prosapia bicincta; assembly: GCA_036971475.1. Classification (NCBI taxonomy): domain Eukaryota; kingdom Metazoa; phylum Arthropoda; class Insecta; order Hemiptera; family Cercopidae; genus Prosapia; species Prosapia bicincta. Next base: position 159,809,141 of record JBAIZL010000005.1, read on the forward strand.
GGGGACATAAACATGTATCTAACCTTTACAACACTTTGTACGAGGAAGAATTAGGAAAGGTAGGTAGAATTAGGTAGATCTAAGGAGTGACTAAATGTTGGCCTGTTACCAGTATTAGGGGACATTTATGGCAAGATTTATATACTCGTCATACCTCCTAGGAGGAAGAATTTCAAGGAAGTGTAGGTGGACTTTGGTTGGACCAAGTAAAAGATAATGATTCCTTTGTACTTATTGGTAAAAGCTAAAATGTTGGCACCTTATGCGCAGGGTAGACTAATTGAAACATACCTGTGTTCACCAGTGTAAATAGAGGGAGGTATTTATCCAGATGTAGATAACTCGAGTAGGTATTTAAAGATATTTAAAAATCTGCATCAAACAACATTTTTTATAATTAAATTGACTTAATCGAAAATATAATTCGAAACAATACAGTACTCTATTCGACAATAAGTAGGTACAAGGAGTATCCATATTAAAAAGACATTTTTTTATCATTAGGCCCTCAAGTATACCCCTTCTCTATAACACAATATTTAGTTAATGGTAGGAAAAAGCAAAGAAAATGATACGTTTTTCCAAGAAATTTATGACAATTGGTTTGTTTCTTTTTGTCTTTAAATTGTTAAAAATTAATATTGTGTTTTCTGTTTTCAGGTGAGTACATGGTTGGCTATGATGGGTGTTATAGATAACCCGTAAGTAAAATGAGTATTAAGAATTTTATATTACCTATATAACATCTTTAAGTATAAAAACGTTTGTGCGTTTGTTGATCCAACTGTATAACCCACGAACTGAATGTTCAGTTGAGGTCAATTTACAACATATGTTGGATAGGTTTGAGGAAGTGAACATGTACATTTATACTTCGATTGGTCTAGTTTGAGTTGTTATTGTTAGAACAGAGCATTAAAAATGCTACTACTTTTCTAACCTAGCATTGAATCTTAACTTAGGATCTAAGAAAACTACTGATATAGATGCAGCTTAATAAAAAAAAATGGCGGTAATCACTCTATATTGTACAGTGGTACCACAGAGAATAGAAACAGAATATTTTTGTTTCTATTCTCTTTCGTGATACATAAGTTAGGGAAAGACAAATGATTTCTTACAATAGTATTTATCCTATATGTTTTTAGGTTAGTTTGCATTACAGCTGTTTTAAAGTTTAGATTATATTACTTAATTGTATTGTACATCGTTAAGTTGAACGCTGTTGAATTGAAAATGTCATTACTTTATAGGTTAGTAAATATATTCAATTATATGAAAGATAAATCTTACTAAATACATTCAACTTAATACAGAACTATATATTTTGTGTGTTAACATATTACTTCAACGCAATACTTATACGAACTGGAATAAATTGTTTTGAGAAAGCTAAGAGTTGTACATTTAAATTGTGGAAATACTGATTTAAATTAATTTAATAATCTTTGATGCCGCATGGTTTCATTTATATTAGGCAGTGGCTGTAGATGTTTTTCAGAAACTGTAAGTGCATGGTTGGAATTCATGAATTCAGTTCTTAAATCCCAAGCATCATAAGAATCGTATTGGGAGATGTAATTATCCATCTGACGTTTTCTATTATTCAAATATGTATTAACATTTTAGGGTTTTATTTATTTTTTGGTGATTGATCTAAGTATTGGTTCCTATTTTTGGTAACTTTAAAATCTTTAGAAAAGTAAACAGTTTGGTTAGTACTTGTAATTTATTTATATTTTCAAACACGTAGCTTCCTAAATGTCACAAAAGTTCTTAGTTTAGCAAACACAAAACCTTGCAGCATCTTGGAAAATAATGTTTTGGCGGCTACAGTAGATAACGACCCAATGCGGACGTAACTTGAGGGCAAAATGTGACACGGCGATATATTGAAAATAATATCGTCCCTGGCATAGCTCCTATATTGTCGCTCTACCCGAATAATGTCTTGCATTTTGCGTATGGTACAGTGTCGTATTTTGGAAATATTCATTCTACGATTTCATTTTCTCTTGTTATTGTAAACCTTCAGTGAAATTTCTATTAAGCTACAATAAGTAGCTGTAACAATTATACTTTGATTTAAAGTAGAATAGGAATGAGTCTGTGGCAGGGTAGAGATGCGTTGTTGTCAGTTCGAACGCAATGAATCTCAATCCGCCATCGCCAGCGGCAGCGAAGCAAGCTACAGCACTAGTAAATTACTGCACCACAGCTACAATGAAACTAAGCGACGAACGGAAGTTTAACGTCGAATAGGCAACACGGCTCACCCACACAGCAAGATGTGAACTTCCTATTCGCTAAGACGGCCGTAGCCCCCACTCTCTCTGGCCAATTTCACCTACATAGAATCCTATTCTATTTTAAATCAAACTATAAGTTTAACTTGCGTTACCAACTTACATTAGCGTAGATATGAAATAACTAAAATCTCCCATATTAATTTTAATACTTTGAGGTTAGACAGTTTTCGACAACCATCAAAAGTGCAAGATAAACACTATATTTTTATAGTTTCATTGAAAAAAATAGTTTTAATCATTCTTGGTTATGTAAAATGTCTGTGGCTATTTTTTACTGCTTTATAAAAATACCTATTATATATTTATTACTTTTAGTTGTGGTATTTTGATGTTTGAAATGGATAATACGTTAGTTTATTGAAGGATTTATTTATAACTATTGTTGTTCATCTGGTAATTACTACAGGCCTTTACTTGAATCTTCTTTATGTCCATAGTGTTTTAATGTTTGGCCGAAGAGTCGATGACAAAATTTTGAAGTGAATTGAATAACTACATACATTACGTATTGTGTTGTATATATATATATATATATATATATATATATATATATATATATATATATATATATATATATATATATATATATTTATATATATATATATATATATATATATGTATATATATATATATATATATATATATATATATATATATATATATATATACAGTAGTAGTGTCTATCTGTCTCTGATGATGACAACGTGGTTGTTGAAACACGTCTGGCAGTAACATCTTTTAAAAGAATATGCTGAGGGTTGTGAAGTCTTATGTATATTCCTGGCACTATTCTCGAACATGGAAAAAATAAAGAAAACACTTGTGGAGCCTCTATGTGGTGTCTCTATGTGGTGCCTCTATGTGGTGTCTCTATGTGGTGCCTCTATGTGGTGCCTCTATGTGGTGTCTCTATAAAAATTTAAAATTTCGAATAAATACACTTTTAGTCTCACTTCATAACGCACCTGAACTTTATCACTCAAATTAGAGCACCATGTTATGCTACAATTCAATTTATCTACAAATTAGTCCGCTGTCATAAATTTGCTTAAAAAAGAAATAATAAAAAGTTCACTAACGCCAGTTTACTAGTAGAAGAGAGAGCTTCCTTCTATCCTGTGTGCTATAATACAGTACCTTATACTATGGTATTCACCTGTCAATCGGCTAGCGTACTTCACGAACTTTTTTTTAATTTTTATAACCAAATTTTTTATAAAGTCTTGTATGTGTTTTAAAGTGAGGTTATTTTGGGAATTTTTTTAAAAATTTCCAACACCAGACTTTAACAGATTTGTCGTTATTTTAAGAAAACATTAGGAGGCTCGTGTTTAGAAAGTGTTTTGATTTCCCCTTCGTGAGGTTTGTTCTTCGCTTCATTTAGGCAATGTTTACATACTTTTGTCCAAAACCTTCATAACTATCGGACTTTAAGTTCCCAAAACAAACAGGTCATTATTCACTAAATCAATGTTTGTTTTTAGCTTCAAGTGATTTTTAGAATACAGAGACGTCTGTCTAAGTTGTATGCTTTTACCATATATATGCAGGTGGCCACATACCGCTAGAAAGTCCGTAACTGGCAGGTTTTTTTTCAGTTCGGTAGTAGGTATTTTAAAAGCGCAATAACGTATTCAGTTTGCATGTAAACGTAATGTATATATATATTCTGTTTCAGGAACAGTACATCGTATAAGAATTATAAGTATTTTCCCAAAACATTTTTTACGTTATTGGTAAATTAGCAACAGTGACTTACTTTTTAAAAAAATAGATTTTGAAATGAACTAAGTAAAAAAAGTAATAGTAATATTATTACAGCAATGTTTCTTTTTTATATGGTGTATAATTTAGTTTTTTACATGTAAATGTAAGATGAGAAATAAAAATATATTTCTAAAAAAATAAGAAACTAAACGCTTCGTTTACTACATACGATATACTGTATCAGAATTCCAATGCTGGACCAAATTCTCAACTTGAAATATGAGTCAAAGATAAAATATAAAGGATTCCAACAATTGTTGCCTCTTCACACTTTATTATATACACATACGTATAGATTAAAGGAAACAGGTTGAAATTTATTGCTTTCTCTTAAGGTTAAGGGAGTCTTCAATAAAACCACAACAGGCGTAAACAGAAAGAACTTAACAGGCACTTGTTCAGATATTATCAGGGAAAATATGTGCTAATATAATATTTGTAAGTAAAAAATTGAACATCTCAAAGTGTTTGAAAGATAGGTTTTTATGTTTCCAAACAGATCCAATACCCAATAAAATACCCTAGAAGTGTACTATAAATGGAATCTTAAAATCTCAGCCTCTCAATGGTGTGACTGAGACATTCTTAAAACCTTGTAAGTGTGGTCTCGAGCCTGCGCGCCAGAGAACTACCCTTGTAAATCCAATGCTAATAAATATACTTCGTTACTCTTAAATCTTAACATTAATAAACTGTACAGCCGATAAGACTTTCAAAATCTTCTGAAAACCTCAATAATGAGAAGGAAAACCTCTCTGATGGCTGTAACTGCGAGATTGACGTACGTATCAATAAATAACCTGGTTATAAGTTATAATCTCAGCTACTGGGCTCTACAAATTTTTGCTTCTGCAAATAAAACTACAAATCCCCCGCCAGGGTCTCATATTGCACAAGAAAACTCTTGTGTTAATCTGTCGTCCTTCTTGCGCGCTAAACGTGAAACGAAAATTTTCCATAACCTCGAGCTGAAAGAGTGATGTCTTGCGACGACAAAGCAGTCGAGTGAGACAGGAGACAGGTGGTTCCCCTTACATTACGTGACCCTTTGTCTGCTCCCCGTTCCCCCTAGCCCCTGATGCTTATTATGAATAGGCTTTGTCTCAATTCAAACTTGCTACGAATGTAACTAATAATTAATTACAGGCCCTCACAGATCTCTTACAATTTCACTCAGCACACATGCTTCCTCTAAAAGTACTACTTAATATTTAAGCATACAATTTTTTTGCCTTTTTTCGCTTCTTGTCAACCAGAGATAAAAATTAATATTTTGCTGACAACATATGTTATTTACGTGCCTCTTTTTTCTAAATCTATATTCTTACTTTCAAATTATGGACGGTATAGTTTCCTTTAATTTAAGATTAAATAAGGTATACAGATTTTTTAAGTTAAAATATGTTGGGTTTATTATTATTTTTTTACTTTCAAGGCGATTAGATAATTTATACAATTATTTTAATTCTATATTATAAATGTTGCGAATTAGCCTGTTGTAGGAAATTTTCAACTTGACTTTAGAGAATTATTAATTTTTATTTGAATTTGTTGTATGGAATTAAATGTGCTCTTTTTTTCATTTTGAAGGTCAAATACTCAATTTAAAAGTAATGTTTAAATGTTGGTTAGACTCTGTCAAACTAGGGATTAAGCTTTGCTCCGCAAACAATAGGAAGTAGTTCATTCCATACCAGGTAAGCGGAAGCATGTCTGAGTTGGCAGAACAACAGGGTTGTTTTTCTATCTGGTGGCCTGTGAATACTGTAACCCTTGTTTTTGTCTCTTGGACTTTAGTGATTTCAATCGGATCTAGAGAATTACTTGTTTAGTTTGGAACTATACATCCCAATACTGACTACTAGAGCACAGTATAAAGCTTAGGGATATATCTTGATTGGAATCAGATTTAGCCTATATCTTGATTAGAATCCGATTTAGCCTATATCTTGATTGGAATCAGATTAGCAAATACTTATTAAAGCAATAGTGAAGTATTGTAGCAATAACGAGAGGTTTTTAGTGAAACTGGCCACAGATAAGTAGGGTAAAGCACTTGCAAATCTGTCAATGGATCCATAGATTCCTTAAAGCAAATAAGCGTGTGAATATTGATGGTTTCCATTTAAGTTCGGTTTTAATTTTGAACAGATAAAATTATCTTCAAAATAAGGTGTAGTTTAAATGAGGCGTGAATTATAATATTAATTCGAATTATAATAATGAATTATATTAAGATAATTATCAATAATCTTTTTTGGAAAGTATATTTCTGTGAAGGAAATAGATTTTAATTTTAAAAAACCCACAACTCATCTTCATTTAAACAAAAATTATTGCAGTATTTACGCCTCTTCAACATTAAGTTAAATTTATTTCTGTAGCAATATAAGTACAGTATATTATACTTGAAGGTCATATATTGCGTGGGACATAATCTCATCCCGCATAAAGATTCTGGGCAGTACAGTAGATGGGATTATAGTAGAGACATAAAAATTGGCAACTATTAAACTCATTAGCCTATTCTCGAATTACTGAAATCAAAGAAAACGTAATAGATAAGATGCACAAAAGCAGTTACTTGGTTAATTATTGGCGAAGCCTGTAACCCAATGGGATCAATAACCAAGGCCATAGATAGGCCTCCTACCAATATAGTGAGACTGTGCATGTAATGGCAATTTGGATCCGAAAGACGCAGAACTCTCAGGAAGGAAAAAGTGGACAAAACTCGTTGGTGCGGGAACGATCATGGAGGGCTATCTGAAGAAGGCCTATAACTTATCGAGATGTCTGTTTTTATTTTACCAAATATAAAGAGAAAAAGGAAAGCCTCTTTTTCGAGATTGGAGGTCTTGTTACTACCTAGGGAGGGATTTGATGGGTATGAATCATGACACGCGTGGGCAGCAGAGTAGCTTTTCAAGTAGGCTATGTTTAAAAGGAAAGGCCATCAATAAGCATTTAAACTGTTCAAACCAACAAAAAATTACAATTTTGTTAATTTTTCCATTTTAAATTTGATTTAATCTTCATTCATTTTTATATTCTTGGGAAAAACAATTTTGTACAAATAATCTAATTTAGAAAACAGTGGATTTCGATTGGTTATCGAAAAGGTAATTGTGAACTTAACAGATAAATATATGAATAGGCTGAGACAGTTAATTTCCTTACAGTTCGATCTTGTAATCTAATTCCGTACGATCAAATTACAAAACATATGATTCTCTCTCTCTCTCTCTCTCTCTCTCCGTCTTAGACTTCTGTATGTTACTCTTTCTTTCCAGGTTGACTGTCTGTGCCCTCTCTCTCTCTTTCTCTCTCTCTCCCTCTGTCTCTCAGTTGACTCTCTGTTTGGTTGCCTATCTCTCTCGTTGTTGTCTCTCTGTCTACTCTCTCTCTCCCTCCCTCTCATTCTCTCTGTCTGTGCGTGAGAAATGAAGTTAGATCTGGGAAACAATAAACGAGGCCCAATAATTAGTGGGAACAAAGTTCAGAGGTCGACGGATTCCCAGATTTCGAATGACATTTATAATACAGTTGTGTGTAAAACGAAAGTGGCTGGGAACTGTAGAAAGTACCGTGCATGTAGATAATAGACTTGCAGTTGGATTGTCTTGACTAAACGTTTCTAATGATATGGATAGATTTCTGTAATTAAACCTTGAAAACAAGTGATGAATGGCGGCTTTAAATTACAATCCAATTTACTTGCAACTATTAAATACTGAACTGAGGTAAATAACGTTCTAACACCATCTTACTGTTTCCTCTCACGAAATGGCATTCATATAAATTGGCCTACTTGCCTTGTTTATCCATTCTTACTGTTTCAACGGTCAAGCATAACGACTGCTTCACACCTTGGTAATACTCTTCGCCATTACTCGGCCTCTCTTCTGCAACTGCAAGACAGTTTCTAACTTAATGTCCTGTTCATTTCCTGCCAGTGTGTAACGACTCTCCAATTAACCCCAATTCTGATGTGTTTGCTCTAATAATACAGTATAACCCTGTAGTAAAGCTGGTTGCCGAGCACACTAAATGTCAGTGAAAGTCGCCCAATGATAACTGTCCAGCTGTTGCTGAATTTTGATACTACACAAAATTTACTATGAAAGTAATTAAATTATCCCTTTTTTAATAGTTACGACGTCCTTCAAGGTCTCAGATTTCCAGACTCTTCTCTCTCTCTCTCTCTCTCTCTCTCTCTCTCTCTCTCTCTCTCTCTCTCTCTCTCTCTCTCTCTCTCTCTCTCTCCATCTCAACCTAGACCTGGCTCAACTGTTCAGGCTCTATGCCTCTGACATGAAGGCTCGCCCTCTTTCACTTATATAATATTATTCATTTATAGTTGGTGATGAATTACAATAAGAATATGAAACTGAAGCTGATTCGATCAATTAAGAATCAAATAATTTTATTTAACTTTTGGTATACATATTTATGTAATGTATAAATATTTGTATAATATAAAAATATATTTTACCCTACAACTGATAATGTTGCAGGCCTACAGTGATAGACTTGATTCGGGCCTTGAATAACATATTGTTATAACTCTATAAATCTGTCGTATGAACTTTAATAGAAATAACATTGATAAAACGAAATAATAATGAATTTACTGAAATTACTCAAAATAGACTAGGTTAGTAAAGTGGTAATACTTCACTATACATTCATCAGTTTCAGGTCTTGTTGCAAATAGGTTAGAGAATTAGGAAATAAACAATGATTGTTAAAAAAAAACACAATCGATTGCTTAGGGCTATAGAAGAATAAATTAAAATGTAAATTAAATAAAATTTGTTTGTGTAAAATACCTAAAAAAATGTAAATATAAATCCAGTTGATAATTAATAGATATCTAATTAATTAAGGAAAACCGTACTTTAAACTAAGTTATAAATTACTTCTAAAATTTGATAAAAAATAAATTACTATAGAATTAGCAGTTATTTTTCTTTTATGAAAAGTACGGTACACAGGAGGTTGTAAAATAATCTTCAAGTAAAAAATCTAACTCAAAGAAGATCCAGGTATAAAGGCATGATCAAATAAAAGCCAAAAAGGTTTATAAATGGCTAATTGGTTTTATTATAAATTCAGGTGTTTGTTCTCCCGAGAGATTAATTTCTTGAGATGCAGGTTGCCAAACAGAGTTCGAACTCGAGGAATAAATCACAACCTTTCTACGGACAAGGTGGGATGTTGCATCAATGAGTGGGTGGTAGGAGATGAGCTGGACGGAGGTAGGCAGAGTTGGTGGTTTCAGGTAAATGGTAAGAGCTTTCCTTTTTTCTTTTTCCAATAGGTTTTCATATTGGCCCTTGCTTTGGAGTAAATCTTAGACCATTTCTGATACGAAACTATACCATTTCAATTGTTTTCTTGTAAATAGCTCTTCTACAACCTCAAGAAGGACTCTCATTGCGTACTGTTATTTTGTACTGGTATCTCTCTCCAGCTTTGATTACTCTACTATATTTCTATAGAAGTCCCACTTCTAGTCCTTTCTTTTATTGTCTCTTTTTCATAAGGAAACAGCTTTATTTAATTGCTGTTTCCCATTACGTTCGTAATTATTGAATTTTAAGTATTTCTATTTGTTTGCTTTTAACAAGTGCCGATCCCAAACTGTACTGTTAAGTAACATATTTAAAAAAATGATAACAATGTAAACCCGTATTAAAACAAATGTTTGCCTGTTTTAAATCTTGGTTCTCCATGCGCTGAAAGTGGTTCGCCTTCTTGGTTTACAAACAGCACGATATAATATTTTACAAAATTAATCAAGTCAAATTTATTGGTTCAAAAATACATTAACTACAACTGAGCAACTTTTTTAGTTTAATCTTCAACAAAATAAGAGTGCCTTTAAATTTGTCCCAGCCAACATTTTAGCGATGGAGTTTTAAATCGATTAGGAATCATTATATGGAGAATTTTATTGCAGAAAATTACTCTACAATATATGTTAAAAATAAAAACTATTAATACAGTTGGTGTATACATTAGAGAATTAATAAAACGCATATTTATAATCATCCGAAATATTTTTAATTGAATAGGTTACTTATGACGAAAAACTGATCTTTCATTATAATTACTACAGTTAGAATTCCTATATTACAATTTATATCAGAATTCAACAATATGTTGAAATTATAGATAAAGTAGTTGCTACTCAGAAAAAGTTTAGTGAAATCATGTTAAAAAATGTTAATTAACATTGGATGTTGTATGTTGCAGTTAGGTTAAACAGCGTTTATATAACACAAAACAAACTATATATAACTTTATAGTAGTAACTATATATAACTTTATAGTAGTAACTATATATAACTTTATAGTAGTAACTATATATAACTTTATGGTAGTAACTATATATAACTTTATGGTAGTAACTATATATAACTTTATGGTAGTAACTATATATAACTTTATGGTAGTAACTATGTATAACTTTATGGTAGTAACTATATGTAATGGTTGCAAGTAATAACAAACACACGTCGGCAAAACCTTGTATTCTTTGAGATTACTGTTGGGGTCTGCGTTATTGATCCAGCTAAGAATAAATAAAATGAGGTTAGTTTAGAGACTAAGTACTTACAAATCCCTTTGCGAGATTCTTGGCGTAATTGCTCCTTACGTGTTCAGCGTATTTAACTTCTTATACACAGTCTGTCCAGATTGCAGGGCTTTAAAATGAATTTTTCTTACGGTCAAGATCGTACTTCAGTAAAAGGCGATGCTTCCTACACATGAGTTAGTAAATTTATTTTAAAAACTAAACTCATTTCCTACCTAGTTATGAACGGGACATTTGTAATTAGCTTCGCTTTTGATGTTATTATAGTCCATCAAAGAGAACAAAGCAACTCTTATATTACCACACCACAATGTCATATTACTAACAGATTGTCACAGATGCCATAAAATTCATATTAACACCATGTTAGTTGTGACAATGAAGAAACAACAAATACAAAATAAAACTAATACATTTTTTTGTAGTTTTAAGGAGATCAGACAGACAAAATGTTTTATAGGATAGAAAAGTAATGCGAATATAGTAGGATTAAAGTAAGAACATAAAATCCGTTGATGGTGACTAGACTTATTAAGTCTAGCTAGACTAGGCCTTAGCTATACTTATTCATACGTCATATAGGTGTATAGAGGTTTTATAAAAAAATACCTAAAGAGGGTTTAACGAAAATTTTTATTTAGGAAATTATACGTATTAAAATATGGGCGGAAGTTTCACCTTGATAAGTATAACACGTTTGTGCACATTCAAGGCGTTCGGCCAGTATGCCTGTTACTCATCGAAGAATAGGACAAGATTGTAAATGTCGCTAGGATTAGGTGTGGGTATATATTATAGAGGAAATTATACGTATTAAAGTATGGGCGGAAGTTTCACGTTGATACGTATAACACGTTTGTGCACATTCAAGGCGTTCGGCCAGTATGCCTGTTACTCATCGAAGAATAGGACAGGATTGTAAATGTCGCTAAGATTAGGTGTGGGTATATATTATAGAGGAAATTATACGTATTAAAGTATGGGCGGAAGTTTCACGTTGATACGTATAACACGTTTGTGCACATTCAAGGCGTTCGGCCAGTATGCCTGTTACTCATCGAAGAATAGGACAGGATTGTAAATGTCGCTAGGATTAGGTGTGGGTATATATTATAGAGGAAATTATACGTATTAAAGTATGGGCGGAAGTTTCATGTTGATACGTATAACACGTTTGTGCACATTCAAGGCGTTCGGCCAGTATGCCTGTTACTCATCGAAGAATAGGACAGGATTGTAAATGTCGCTAGGATTAGGAGTGGGTATATATTATAGAGGAAATTATACGTATTAAAGTATGGGCGGAAGTTTCACGTTGATAAGTATAACACTTTTGTGCACATTCAAGGCGTTCGGCCAGTATGCCTGTTACTCATCGAAGAATAGGACAGGATTGTATATGTCGCTAGGATTAGGTGTGGGTATATATTATAGAGGAAATTATACGTATTAAAGTATGGGCGGAAGTTTCACGTTGATAAGTATAACACGTTTGTGCACATTCAAGGCGTTCGGCCAGTATGCCTGTTACTCATCGAAGAATAGGACAGGATTGTAAATGTCGCTAGGATTAGGTGTGGGTATATATTATAGAGGAAATTATACGTATTAAAGTATGGGCGGAAGTTTCACGTTGATAAGTATAACACTTTTGTGCACATTCAAGGCGTTCGGCCAGTATGCCTGTTACTCATCGAAGAATAGGACAGGATTGTAAATGTCGCTAGGATTAGGTGTGGGTATATATTATAGAGGAAATTATACGTTTTAAAGTATGGGCGGAAGTTTCACGTTGATAAGTATAACACTTTTGTGCACATTCAAGGCGTTCGGCCAGTATGCCTGTTACTTATCGAAGAATAGGACAGGATTGTAAATGTCGCTAGGATTAGGTGTGGGTATATATTATAGAGGAAATTATACGTATTAAAATATGGGCGGAAGTTTCACGTCGATAAGTATAACACTTTTGTGCACATTCAAGGCGTTCGGCCAGTATGCCTGTTACTCATCGAAGAATAGGACAGGATTGTAAATGTCGCTAGGATTAGGTGTGGGTATATATTATAGAGGAAATTATACGTATTAAAGTATGGGCGGAAGTTTCACGTTGATAAGTATAACACGTTTGTGCACATTCAAGGCGTTAGGCCAGTATGCCTGTTACTCATCGAAGAGTAGGACAGGATTGTAAATGTCGCTAGGATTAGGTGTGGGTATATATTATAGAGGAAATTATACGTATTAAAGTATGGACGGAAGTTTCTCGTTGATAAGTATAACATGTTTGTGCACATTCAAGGCGTTCGGCCAGTATGCCTGTTACTCATCGAATAATAGGACAGGATTGTAAATGTCGCTAGGATTAGGTGTGGGTATATATTATAGAGGAAATTATACGTATTAAAGTATGGGCGGAAGTTTCACGTTGATACGTATAACACGTTTGTGCACATTCAAGGCGTTCGGCCAGTATGCCTGTTACTCATCGAAGAATAGGACAGGATTGTAAATGTCGCTAGGATTAGGTGTGGATATATATTATAGAGGAAGTTATACGTATTAAAGTATGGGCGGAAGTTTCACGTTGATACGTATAACACGTTTGTGCACATTCAAGGCGTTCGGCCAGTATGCCTGTTACTCATCGAAGAATAGGACAGGATTGTAAATGTCGCTAGGATTAGGTGTGGGTATATATTATAGAGGAAATTATACGTATTAAAGTATGGGCGGAAGTTTCACGTTGATACGTATAACACGTTTGTGCACATTCAAGGCGTTCGGCCAGTATGCCTGTTACTCATCGAAGAATAGGACAGGATTGTAAATGTCGCTAGGATTAGGTGTGGGTATATATTATAGAGGAAATTATACGTATTAAAGTATGGACGGAAGTTTCACGTTGATACGTATAAGACGTTTGTGCACATTCAAGGCGTTCGGCCAGTATGCCTGTTACTCATCGAAGAATAGGACAGGATTGTAAATGTCGCTAGGATTAGGTGTGGGTATATATTATAGAGAAAAATTATACGTATTAAAGTATGGGCGGAAGTTTCACGTTGATACGTATAACACGTTTGTGCACATTCAAGGCGTTCGGCCAGTATGCCTGTTACTCATCGAAGAATAGGACAGGATTGTAAATGTCGCTAGGATTAGGTGTGGGTATATATTATAGAGGAAATTATACGTATTAAAGTATGGGCGGAAGTTTCACGTTGATAAGTATAACACGTTTGTGCACATTCAAGGCGTTCGGCCAGTATGCCTGTTACTCATCGAAGAATAGGACAGGATTGTAAATGTCGCTAGGATTAGGTGTGGGTATATATTATAGAGGAAATTATACGTATTAAAGTATGGGCGGAAGTTTCACGTTGATAAGTATAACACTTTTGTGCACATTCAAGGCGTTCGGCCAGTATGCCTGTTACTCATCGAAGAATAGGACAGGATTGTAAATGTCGCTAGGATTAGGTGTGGGTATATATTATAGAGGAAATTATACGTTTTAAAGTATGGGCGGAAGTTTCACGTTGATAAGTATAACACTTTTGTGCACAATCAAGGCGTTCGGCCAGTATGCCTGTTACTCATCGAAGAATAGGACAGGATTGTAAATGTCGCTAGGATTAGGTGTGGGTATATATTATAGAGGAAATTATACGTATTAAAATATGGGCGGAAGTTTCACGTTGATAAGTATAACACTTTTGTGCACATTCAAGGCGTTCGGCCAGTATGCCTGCAGTATGCCTGTTACTCATCGAAGAATAGGACAGGATTGTAAATGTCGCTAGGATTAGGTGTGGGTATATATTATAGAGGAAATTATACGTATTAAAGTATGGGCGGAAGTTTCACGTTGATAAGTATAACACGTTTGTGCACATTCAAGGCGTTCGGCCAGTATGCCTGTTACTCATCGAAGAGTAGGACAGGATTGTAAATGTCGCTAGGATTAGGTGTGGGTATATATTATAGAGGAAATTATACGTATTAAAGTATGGACGGAAGTTTCTCGTTGATAAGTATAACATGTTTGTGCACATTCAAGGCGTTCGGCCAGTATGCCTGTTACTCATCGAAGAATAGGACAGGATTGTAAATGTCGCTAGGATTAGGTGTGGGTATATATTATAGAGGAAATTATACGTATTAAAGTATGGACGGAAGTTTCACGTTGATACGTATAACACGTTTGTGCACATTCAAGGCTTTCGGCCAGTATGCCTGTTACTCATCGAATAATAGGACAGGATTGTAAATGTCGCTAGGATTAGGTGTGGGTATATATTATAGAGGAAATTATACGTATTAAAGTATGGGCGGAAGTTTCACGTTGATACGTATAACACGTTTGTGCACATTCAAGGCGTTCGGCCAGTATGCCTGTTACTCATCGAAGAATAGGACAGGATTGTAAATGTCGCTAGGATTAGGTGTGGATATATATTATAGAGGAAGTTATACGTATTAAAGTATGGGCGGAAGTTTCACGTTGATACGTATAACACGTTTGTGCACATTCAAGGCGTTCGGCCAGTATGCCTGTTACTCATCGAAGAATAGGACAGGTTTGTAAATGTCGCTAGGATTAGGTGTGGGTATATATTATAGAGGAAATTATACGTATTAAAGTATGGGCGGAAGTTTCACGTTGATACGTATAACACGTTTGTGCACATTCAAGGCGTTCGGCCAGTATGCCTGTTACTCATCGAAGAATAGGACAGGATTGTAAATGTCGCTAGGATTAGGTGTGGGTATATATTATAGAGGAAATTATACGTATTAAAGTATGGACGGAAGTTTTACGTTGATACGTATAAGACGTTTGTGCACATTCAAGGCGTTCGGCCAGTATGCCTGTTACTCATCGAAGAATAGGACAGGATTGTAAATGTCGCTAGGATTAGGTGTGGGTATATATTATAGAGGAAATTATACGTATTAAAGTATGGGCGGAAGTTTCACGTTGATAAGTATAACACGTTTGTGCACATTCAAGGCGTTCGGCCAGTATGCCTGTTACTCATCGAAGAATAGGACAGGATTGTAAATGTCGCTAGGATTAGGTGTGGGTATATATTATAGAGGAAATTATACGTATTAAAGTATGGGCGGAAGTTTCACGTTGATAAGTATAACACGTTTGTGCACATTCAAGGCGTTCGGCCAGTATGCCTGTTACTCATCGAAGAATAGGACAGGATTGTAAATGTCGCTAGGATTAGGTGTGGGTATATATTATAGAGGAAATTATACGTATTAAAGTATGGGCGGAAGTTTCACGTTGATAAGTATAACACTTTTGTGCACATTCAAGGCGTTCGGCCAGTATACCTGTTACTCATCGAAGAATAGGACAGGATTGTAAATGTCGCTAGGATTAGGTGTGGGTATATATTATAGAGGAAATTGTACGTATTAAAGTATGGGCGGAAGTTTCACGTTGATACGTATAACACGTTTGTGCACATTCAAGGCGTTCGGCCAGTATGCCTGTTACTCATCGAAGAATAGGACAGGATGGTGAATGTCGCTAGGATTAGGTGTGGGTATATATTATAGAGGAAATTATACGTATTAAAGTATGGGCGGAAGTTTCACGTTGATAAGTATAACACGTTTGTGCACATTCAAGGCGTTCGGCCAGTATGCCTGTTACTCATCGAAGAATAGGACAGGATTGTAAATGTCGCTAGGATTAGGTGTGGGTATATATTATAGAGGAAATTATACGTATTAAAGTATGGGCGGAAGTTTCACGTTGATAAGTATAACACGTTTGTGCACATTCAAGGCGTTCGGCCAGTATGCCTGTTACTCATCGAAGAATAGGACAAGATTGTAAATGTCGCTAGGATTAGGTGTGGGTATATATTATAGAGGAAATTATACGTATTAAAGTATGGGCGGAAGTTTCACGTTGATAAGTATAACACTTTTGTGCACATTCAAGGCGTTCGGCCAGTATGCCTGTTACTCATCGAAGAATAGGACAGGATTGTAAATGTCGCTAGGATTAGGTGTGGGTATATATTATAGAGGAAATTATACGTATTAAAGTATGGGCGGAAGTTTCACGTTGATAAGTATAACACTTTTGTGCACATTCAAGGCGTTCGGCCAGTATGCCTGTTACTCATCGAAGAATAGGACAGGATTGTAAATGTCGCTAGGATTAGGTGTGGGTATATATTATAGAGGAAATTATACGTATTAAAGTATGGGCGGAAGTTTCACGTTGATAAGTATAACACTTTTGTGCACATTCAAGGCGTTCGGCCAGTATGCCTGTTACTCATCGAAGAATAGGACAGGATTGTAAATGTCGCTAGGATTAGGTGTGGGTATATATTATAGAGCTAATTATACGTATTAAAGTATGTTCGGAAGTTTCACGTTGATAAGTATAACACGTTTGTGCACATTCAAGGCGTTCGGCCAGTATGCCTGTTACTCATCGAAGAGTAGGACAGGATTGTAAATGTCGCTAGGATTAGGTGTGGGTATATATTATAGAGGAAATTATACGTATTAAAGTATGGGCGGAAGTTTCTCGTTGATAAGTATAACATGTTTGTGCACATTCAAGGCGTTCGGCCAGTATGCCTGTTACTCATCGAAGAATAGGACAGGATTGTAAATGTCGCTAGGATTAGGTGTGGGTATATATTATAGAGGAAATTATACGTATTAAAGTATGGGCGGAAGTTTCACGTTGATACGTATAACACGTTTGTGCACATTCAAGGCATTCGGCCAGTATGCCTGTTACTCATCGAAGAATAGGACAGGATTGTAAATGTCGCTAGGATTAGGTGTGGATATATATTATAGAGGAAATTATACGTATTAAAGTATGGGCGGAAGTTTCACGTTGATACGTATAACACGTTTGTGCACATTCAAGGCGTTCGGCCAGTATGCCTGTTACTCATCGAAGAATAGGACAGGATTGTAAATGTCGCTAGGATTAGGTGTGGGTATATATTATAGAGGAAATTATACGTATTAAAGTATGAGCGGAAGTTTCACGTTGATACGTATAACACGTTTGTGCACATTCAAGGCGTTCGGCCAGTATGCCTGTTACTCATCGAAGAATAGGACAGGATTGTAAATGTTGCTAGGATTAGGTGTGGGTATATATTATAGAGGAAATTATACGTATTAAAGTATGGGCGGAAGTTTCACGTTGATACGTATAACACGTTTGTGCACATTCAAGTCGTTCGGCCAATATGCCTGTTACTCATCGAAGAATAGGACAGGATTGTAAATGTCGCTAGGATTAGGTGTGGGTATATATTATAGAGGAAATTATACGTATAAAGTATGGACGGAAGTTTCACGTTGATACGTATAACACGTTTGTGCACATTCAAGGCGTTCGGCCAGTATGCCTGTTACTCATCGAAGAATAGGACAGGATTGTAAATGTCGCTAGGATTAGGTGTGTGTATATATTATAGAGGAAATTATACGTATTAAAGTATGGGCGGAATTTTCACGTTGATAAGTATAACTCGTTTGTGCACATTCAAGGCGTTCGGCCAGTATGCCTGTTACTCATCGAAGAATAGGACAGGATTGTAAATGTCGCTAGGATTAGGTGTGTGTATATATTATAGAGGAAATTATACGTATTAAAGTATGGGCGGAAGTTTCACGTTGATACGTATAACACGTTTGTGCACATTCAAGGCGTTCGGCCAGTATGCCTGTTACTCATCGAAGAATAGGACAGGATTGTAAATGTCGCTAGGATTAGGTGTGGGTATATATTATAGAGGAAATTATACGTATTAAAGTATGGGCGGAAGTTTCACGTTGATACGTATAACACGTTTGTGCACATTCAAGGCGTTCGGCCAGTATGCCTGTTACTCATCGAAGAATAGGACAGGATTGTAAATGTCGCTAGGATTAGGTGTGGGTATATATTATAGAGGAAATTATACGTATTAAAGTATGGGCGGAAGTTTCACGTTGATAAGTATAACACGTTTGTGCACATTCAAGGCGTTCGGCCAGTATGCCTGTTACTCATCGAAGAATAGGACAGGATTGTAAATGTCGCTAGGATTAGGTGTGTGTATATATTATAGAGGAAATTATACGTATTAAAGTATGGGCGGAAGTTTCACGTTGATACGTATAACACGTTTGTGCACATTCAAGGCGTTCGGCCAGTATGCCTGTTACTCATCGAAGAATAGGACAGGATTGTAAATGTCGCTAGGATTAGGTGTGGGTATATATTATAGAGGAAATTATACGTATTAAAGTATGGACGGAAGTTTCACGTTGATACGTATAACACGTTTGTGCACATTCAAGGCGTTCGGCCAGTATGCCTGTTACTCATCGAAGAATAGGACAGGATTGTAAATGTCGCTAGGATTAGGTGTGGGTATATATTATAGAGGAAATTATACGTATTAAAGTATGGGCGGAAGTTTCACGTTGATACGTATAACACGTTTGTGCACATTCAAGGCGTTCGGCCAGTATGCCTGTTACTCATCGAAGAATGGGACAGGATGGTGAATGTCGCTAGGATTAGGTGTGGGTATATATTATAGAGGAAATTATACGTATTAAAGTATGGGCGGAAGTTTCACGTTGATAAGTATAACACGTTTGTGCACATTCAAGGCGTTCGGCCAGTATGCCTGTTACTCATCGAAGAATAGGACAGGATTGTAAATGTCGCTAGGATTAGGTGTGGGTATATATTATAGAGGAAATTATACGTATTAAAGTATGGGCGGAAGTTTCACGTTGATAAGTATAACACTTTTGTGCACATTCAAGGCGTTCGGCCAGTATGCCTGTTACTCATCGAAGAATAGGACAGGATTGTAAATGTCGCTAGGATTAGGTGTGGGTATATATTATAGAGCTAATTATACGTATTAAAGTATGTTCGGAAGTTTCACGTTGATAAGTATAACACGTTTGTGCACATTCAAGGCGTTCGGCCAGTATGCCTGTTACTCATCGAAGAGTAGGACAGGATTGTAAATGTCGCTAGGATTAGGTGTGGGTATATATTATAGAGGAAATTATACGTATTAAAGTATGGGCGGAAGTTTCTCGTTGATAAGTATAACATGTTTGTGCACATTCAAGGCGTTCGGCCAGTATGCCTGTTACTCATCGAAGAATAGGACAGGATTGTAAATGTCGCTAGGATTCGGTGTGGGTATATATTATAGAGGAAATTATACGTATTAAAGTATGGGCGGAAGTTTCACGTTGATACGTATAACACGTTTGTGCACATTCAAGGCATTCGGCCAGTATGCCTGTTACTCATCGAAGAATAGGACAGGATTGTAAATGTCGCTAGGATTAGGTGTGGATATATATTATAGAGGAAATTATACGTATTAAAGTATGGGCGGAAGTTTCACGTTGATACGTATAACACGTTTGTGCACATTCAAGGCGTTCGGCCAGTATGCCTGTTACTCATCGAAGAATAGGACAGGATTGTAAATGTCGCTAGGATTAGGTGTGGGTATATATTATAGAGGAAATTATACGTATTAAAGTATGAGCGGAAGTTTCACGTTGATACGTATAACACGTTTGTGCACATTCAAGGCGTTCGGCCAGTATGCCTGTTACTCATCGAAGAATAGGACAGGATTGTAAATGTTGCTAGGATTAGGTGTGGGTATATATTATAGAGGAAATTATACGTATTAAAGTATGGGCGGAAGTTTCACGTTGATACGTATAACACGTTTGTGCACATTCAAGTCGTTCGGCCAATATGCCTGTTACTCATCGAAGAATAGGACAGGATTGTAAATGTCGCTAGGATTAGGTGTGGGTATATATTATAGAGGAAATTATACGTATAAAGTATGGACGGAAGTTTCACGTTGATACGTATAACACGTTTGTGCACATTCAAGGCGTTCGGCCAGTATGCCTGTTACTCATCGAAGAATAGGACAGGATTGTAAATGTCGCTAGGATTAGGTGTGTGTATATATTATAGAGGAAATTATACGTATTAAAGTATGGGCGGAAGTTTCACGTTGATACGTATAACACGTTTGTGCACATTCAAGGCGTTCGGCCAGTATGCCTGTTACTCATCGAAGAATAGGACAGGATTGTAAATGTCGCTAGGATTAGGTGTGGGTATATATTATAGAGGAAATTATACGTATTAAAGTATGGACGGAAGTTTCACGTTGATACGTATAACACGTTTGTGCACATTCAAGGCGTTCGGCCAGTATGCCTGTTACTCATCGAAGAATAGGACAGGATTGTAAATGTCGCTAGGATTAGGTGTGGGTATATATTATAGAGGAAATTATACGTATTAAAGTATGGGCGGAAGTTTCACGTTGATACGTATAACACGTTTGTGCACATTCAAGGCGTTCGGCCAGTATGCCTGTTACTCATCGAAGAATGGGACAGGATGGTGAATGTCGCTAGGATTAGGTGTGGGTATATATTATAGAGGAAATTATACGTATTAAAGTATGGGCGGAAGTTTCACGTTGATAAGTATAACACGTTTGTGCACATTCAAGGCGTTCGGCCAGTATGCCTGTTACTCATCGAAGAATAGGACAGGATTGTAAATGTCGCTAGGATTAGGTGTGGGTATATATTATAGAGGAAATTATACGTATTAAAGTATGGGCGGAAGTTTCACGTTGATAAGTATAACACTTTTGTGCACATTCAAGGCGTTCGGCCAGTATGCCTGTTACTCATCGAAGAATAGGACAGGATTGTAAATGTCGCTAGGATTAGGTGTGGGTATATATTATAGAGCTAATTATACGTATTAAAGTATGTTCGGAAGTTTCACGTTGATAAGTATAACACGTTTGTGCACATTCAAGGCGTTCGGCCAGTATGCCTGTTACTCATCGAAGAGTAGGACAGGATTGTAAATGTCGCTAGGATTAGGTGTGGGTATATATTATAGAGGAAATTATACGTATTAAAGTATGGGCGGAAGTTTCTCGTTGATAAGTATAACATGTTTGTGCACATTCAAGGCGTTCGGCCAGTATGCCTGTTACTCATCGAAGAATAGGACAGGATTGTAAATGTCGCTAGGATTAGGTGTGGGTATATATTATAGAGGAAATTATACGTATTAAAGTATGGGCGGAAGTTTCACGTTGATACGTATAACACGTTTGTGCACATTCAAGGCATTCGGCCAGTATGCCTGTTACTCATCGAAGAATAGGACAGGATTGTAAATGTCGCTAGGATTAGGTGTGGATATATATTATAGAGGAAATTATACGTATTAAAGTATGGGCGGAAGTTTCACGTTGATACGTATAACACGTTTGTGCACATTCAAGGCGTTCGGCCAGTATGCCTGTTACTCATCGAAGAATAGGACAGGATTGTAAATGTCGCTAGGATTAGGTGTGGGTATATATTATAGAGGAAATTATACGTATTAAAGTATGAGCGGAAGTTTCACGTTGATACGTATAACACGTTTGTGCACATTCAAGGCGTTCGGCCAGTATGCCTGTTACTCATCGAAGAATAGGACAGGATTGTAAATGTTGCTAGGATTAGGTGTGGGTATATATTATAGAGGAAATTATACGTATTAAAGTATGGGCGGAAGTTTCACGTTGATACGTATAACACGTTTGTGCACATTCAAGTCGTTCGGCCAATATGCCTGTTACTCATCGAAGAATAGGACAGGATTGTAAATGTCGCTAGGATTAGGTGTGGGTATATATTATAGAGGAAATTATACGTATAAAGTATGGACGGAAGTTTCACGTTGATACGTATAACACGTTTGTGCACATTCAAGGCGTTCGGCCAGTATGCCTGTTACTCATCGAAGAATAGGACAGGATTGTAAATGTCGCTAGGATTAGGTGTGTGTATATATTATAGAGGAAATTATACGTATTAAAGTATGGGCGGAATTTTCACGTTGATAAGTATAACTCGTTTGTGCACATTCAAGGCGTTCGGCCAGTATGCCTGTTACTCATCGAAGAATAGGACAGGATTGTAAATGTCGCTAGGATTAGGTGTGTGTATATATTATAGAGGAAATTATACGTATTAAAGTATGGGCGGAAGTTTCACGTTGATACGTATAACACGTTTGTGCACATTCAAGGCGTTCGGCCAGTATGCCTGTTACTCATCGAAGAATAGGACAGGATTGTAAATGTCGCTAGGATTAGGTGTGGGTATATATTATAGAGGAAATTATACGTATTAAAGTATGGGCGGAATTTTCACGTTGATAAGTATAACTCGTTTGTGCACATTCAAGGCGTTCGGCCAGTATGCCTGTTACTCATCGAAGAATAGGACAGGATTGTAAATGTCGCTAGGATTAGGTGTGTGTATATATTATAGAGGAAATTATACGTATTAAAGTATGGGCGGAAGTTTCACGTTGATACGTATAACACGTTTGTGCACATTCAAGGCGTTCGGCCAGTATGCCTGTTACTCATCGAAGAATAGGACAGGATTGTAAATGTCGCTAGGATTAGGTGTGGGTATATATTATAGAGGAAATTATACGTATTAAAGTATGGACGGAAGTTTCACGTTGATACGTATAACACGTTTGTGCACATTCAAGGCGTTCGGCCAGTATGCCTGTTACTCATCGAAGAATAGGACAGGATTGTAAATGTCGCTAGGATTAGGTGTGGGTATATATTATAGAGGAAATTATACGTATTAAAGTATGGACGGAAGTTTCACGTTGATACGTATAACACGTTTGTGCACATTCAAGGCGTTCGGCCAGTATGCCTGTTACTCATCGAAGAATAGGACAGGATTGTAAATGTCGCTAGGATTAGGTGTGGGTATATATTATAGAGGAAATTATACGTATTAAAGTATGGGCGGAAGTTTCACGTTGATACGTATAACACGTTTGTGCACATTCAAGGCGTTCGGCCAGTATGCCTGTTACTCATCGAAGAATGGGACAGGATGGTGAATGTCGCTAGGATTAGGTGTGGGTATATATTATAGAGGAAATTATACGTATTAAAGTATGGGCGGAAGTTTCACGTTGATAAGTATAACACGTTTGTGCACATTCAAGGCGTTCGGCCAGTATGCCTGTTACTCATCGAAGAATAGGACAGGATTGTAAATGTCGCTAGGATTAGGTGTGGGTATATATTATAGAGGAAATTATACGTATTAAAGTATGGGCGGAAGTTTCACGTTGATAAGTATAACACGTTTGTGCACATTCAAGGCGTTCGGCCAGTATGCCTGTTACTCATCGAAGAATAGGACAAGATTGTAAATGTCGCTAGGATTAGGTGTGGGTGTATATTATAGAGGAAATTATACGTATTAAAGTATGGGCGGAAGTTTCACGTTGATAAGTATAACACTTTTGTGCACATTCAAGGCGTTCGGCCAGTATGCCTGTTACTCATCGAAGAATAGGACAGGATTGTAAATGTCGCTAGGATTAGGTGTGGGTATATATTATAGAGGAAATTATACGTATTAAAGTATGGGCGGAAGTTTCACGTTGATAAGTATAACACTTTTGTGCACATTCAAGGCGTTCGGCCAGTATGCCTGTTACTCATCGAAGAATAGGACAGGATTGTAAATGTCGCTAGGATTAGGTGTGGGTATATATTATAGAGCTAATTATACGTATTAAAGTATGTTCGGAAGTTTCACGTTGATAAGTATAACACGTTTGTGCACATTCAAGGCGTTCGGCCAGTATGCCTGTTACTCATCGAAGAGTAGGACAGGATTGTAAATGTTGCTAGGATTAGGTGTGGGTATATATTATAGAGGAAATTATACGTATTAAAGTATGGGCGGAAGTTTCTCGTTGATAAGTATAACATGTTTGTGCACATTCAAGGCGTTCGGCCAGTATGCCTGTTACTCATCGAAGAATAGGACAGGATTGTAAATGTCGCTAGGATTAGGTGTAGGTATATATTATAGAGGAAATTATACGTATTAAAGTATGGGCGGAAGTTTCACGTTGATACGTATAACACGTTTGTGCACATTCAAGGCGTTCGGCCAGTATGCCTGTTACTCATCGAATAATAGGACAGGATTGTAAATGTCGCTAGGATTAGGTGTGGGTATATATTATAGAGGAAATTATACGTATTAAAGTATGGGCGGAAGTTTCACGTTGATACGTATAACACGTTTGTGCACATTCAAGGCATTCGGCCAGTATGCCTGTTACTCATCGAAGAATAGGACAGGATTGTAAATGTCGCTAGGATTAGGTGTGGATATATATTATAGAGGAAATTATACGTATTAAAGTATGGGCGGAAGTTTCACGTTGATACGTATAACACGTTTGTGCACATTCAAGGCGTTCGGCCAGTATGCCTGTTACTCATCGAAGAATAGGACAGGATTGTAAATGTCGCTAGGATTAGGTGTGGGTATATATTATAGAGGAAATTATACGTATTAAAGTATGGGCGGAAGTTTCACGTTGATAAGTATAACACGTTTGTGCACATTCAAGGCGTTCGGCCAGTATGCCTGTTACTCATCGAAGAATAGGACAGGATTGTAAATGTCGCTAGGATTAGGTGTGGGTATATATTATAGAGGAAATTATACGTATTAAAGTATGGGCGGAAGTTTCACGTTGATAAGTATAACACTTTTGTGCACATTCAAGGCGTTCGGCCAGTATGCCTGTTACTCATCGAAGAATAGGACAGGATTGTAAATGTCGCTAGGATTAGGTGTGGGTATATATTATAGAGGAAATTATACGTATTAAAGTATGGGCGGAAGTTTCACGTTGATACGTATAACACGTTTGTGCACATTCAAGGCGTTCGGCCAGTATGCCTGTTACTCATCGAAGAATAGGACAGGATTGTAAATGTCGCTAGGATTAGGTGTGGGTATATATTATAGAGGAAATTATACGTATTAAAGTATGGGCGGAAGTTTCACGTTGATACGTATAACACGTTTGTGCACATTCAAGGCGTTCGGCCAGTATGCCTGTTACTCATCGAAGAATAGGACAGGATGGTAAATGTCGCTAGGATTAGGTGTGGGTATATATTATAGAGGAAATTATACGTATTAAAGTATGGACGGAAGTTTCACGTTGATACGTATAACACGTTTGTGCACATTCAAGGCGTTCGGCCAGTATGCCTGTTACTCATCGAAGAATAGGACAGGATTGTAAATGTCGCTAGGATTAGGTGTGTCTATATATTATAGAGGAAATTATACGTATTAAAGTATGGGCGGAATTTTCACGTTGATAAGTATAACACGTTTGTGCACATTCAAGGCGTTCGGCCAGTATGCCTGTTACTCATCGAAGAATAGGACAGGATTGTAAATGTCGCTAGGATTAGGTGTGTGTATATATTATAGAGGAAATTATACGTATTAAAGTATGGGCGGAAGTTTCACGTTGATACGTATAACACGTTTCTGCACATTCAAGGCGTTCGGCCAGTATGCCTGTTACTCATCGAAGAATAGGACAGGATTGTAAATGTCGCTAGGATTAGGTGTGGGTATATATTATAGAGGAAATTATACGTATTAAAGTATGGGCGGAAGTTTCACGTTGATAAGTATAACACTTTTGTGCACATTCAAGGCGTTCGGCCAGTATGCCTGTTACTCATCGAAGAATAGGACAGGATTGTAAATGTCGCTAGGATTAGGTGTGTGTATATATTATAGAGGAAATTATACGTATTAAAGTATGGGCGGAAGTTTCACGTTGATACGTATAACACGTTTGTGCACATTCAAGGCGTTCGGCCAGTATGCCTGTTACTCATCGAAGAATAGGACAGGATTGTAAATGTCGCTAGGATTAGGTGTGGGTATATATTATAGAGGAAATTATACGTATTAAAGTATGGACGAAGTTTCACGTTGATACGTATAACACGTTTGTGCACATTCAAGGCGTTCGGCCAGTATGCCTGTTACTCATCGAAGAATAGGACAGGATTGTAAATGTCGCTAGGATTAGGTGTGGGTATATATTATAGAGGAAATTATACGTATTAAAGTATGGGCGGAAGTTTCACGTTGATAAGTATAACACGTTTGTGCACATTCAAGGCGTTCGGCCAGTATGCCTGTTACTCATCGAAGAATAGGACAGGATTGTAAATGTCGCTAGGATTAGGTGTGGGTATATATTATAGAGGAAATTATACGTATTAAAGTATGGGCGGAAGTTTCACGTTGATAAGTATAACACGTTTGTGCACATTCAAGGCGTTCGGCCAGTATGCCTGTTACTCATCGAAGAATAGGACAGGATTGTAAATGTCGCTAGGATTAGGTGTGTGTATATATTATAGAGGAAATTATACGTATTAAAGTATGGGCGGAAGTTTCACGTTGATACGTATAACACGTTTGTGCACATTCAAGGCGTTCGGCCAGTATGCCTGTTACTCATCGAAGAATAGGACAGGATTGTAAATGTCGCTAGGATTAGGTGTGGGTATATATTATAGAGGAAATTATACGTATTAAAGTATGGACGGAAGTTTCACGTTGATACGTATAACACGTTTGTGCACATTCAAGGCGTTCGGCCAGTATGCCTGTTACTCATCGAAGAATAGGACAGGATTGTAAATGTCGCTAGGATTAGGTGTGGGTATATATTATAGAGGAAATTATACGTATTAAAGTATGGGCGGAAGTTTCACGTTGATAAGTATAACACGTTTGTGCACATTCAAGGCGTTCGGCCAGTATGCCTGTTACTCATCGAAGAATAGGACAGGATTGTAAATGTCGCTAGGATTAGGTGTGTGTATATATTATAGAGGAAATTATACGTATTAAAGTATGGGCGGAAGTTTCACGTTGATACGTATAACACGTTTGTGCACATTCAAGGCGTTCGGCCAGTATGCCTGTTACTCATCGAAGAATAGGACAGGATTGTAAATGTCGCTAGGATTAGGTGTGGGTATATATTATAGAGGAAATTATACGTATTAAAGTATGGACGGAAGTTTCACGTTGATACGTATAAGACGTTTGTGCACATTCAAGGCGTTCCGCCAGTATGCCTGTTACTCATCGAAGAATAGGACAGGATTGTAAATGTCGCTAGGATTAGGTGTGTGTATATATTATAGAGGAAATTATACGTATTAAAGTATGGGCGGAACCTTCACGTTGATAAGTATAACACTTTTGTGCACATTCAAGGCGATCGGCAAGTACGTCTTTACTCATCGAAGGAGAGTAAGGATTTTAATATTTAACTAGGATTAGGTGTGGGTATAGATTATAGAGGAAATTGAATTAGGAATAAATGAGGAAAGGATATAACGAGGATAGGAAAAGTTATCAGTCTCTCGTGGGCATGGTAACTTACTTCAATTAGACCTGCTTTCAATCGAGTTGAAGAAGGTGTGTACCTGTTACTCAGAAATTAATAGCAATTTAGTTCAAGCACTCTATATGCAATTATACATCATTTCAGTCATGCGGTCCGAAGCTTCGTACGCGTCGAAGATTCCATCAAGAAAGGAAAGCGTTTAGAAGTAAAATCTAGGCCTTAAGAGCGCAAAATCAGAGAAACCCCTCAAGAATTGTGATTATGGAAGATGGTATAAATGTCATTTGAAATTTTTAAAACTATATGTAAAGGGAAAGGGAGTGATGTTTTGTAAAGCAAAGGCCTGCTGCCAATCGTAGAAACGTATTTTGGTATTTGCTCAATAAAATTGGAAGAAAGAAAAACATGAAACACGTATATGAGGCGGTCGCCTCTTGAAGAAAATTTGATTTTTTCAGTTTTTTTAAACTTTTTATTGTAGAAACATTCTGTCTGGGAGGGTAAAAAATCATTTCTGGTTTATGATGTAAGATCTTGACTTACAGGAGTTTTACGCTGTTCTTTATACCTATAAAGCCCCATAAAAGTCAGGAAATAGATTCCTGCGTAGCAACACATCACAAAATGGGATTTCCCTCCACGAGTATACTTTATGGCGTCCTCCAACAAATATGAGACGAATTTCATTTGTTCCAGTGGCACAATAAACCCACTCAAACGGAAGATACATGTTCCTTACTGCATCCAAGAAAAATAGTCCTTGTGTCGTGTTGGGCAGGTCGTGGATGCTATAAGTGCGTTTAGTATTGATTATCGTTTTTAACAAGCACCAAAGCTAGGCCACTAGACAATAGTTGCAGCAGTAAGAGTTCTAAGGATGGCATTGCATAACAAAGCACGATGACGTTCCTTTGACCCAATCAATCATTGTATGATGCGAAAGTATGACATGTAGCTTATGCACGATACCGTATTTCTGGTATGATGTCAACCATAATGACAAATAGGTGCATTTTTACTACTGAATTAAAATTTCCTATGGACGTCTGGAAAATTTGGTGGCGCGCTGACCAGTAGAGGCGAGAAATAAATTTGAAAATAATAATGCACTCTTATGTCTCCAGCAAGTCCCAAACTACTGATTTACAACACTAAGCTGAATTTTTATGCTCTCTTTATCGAACGTAGAATGCCTGAACATTAATTACTAGTTTTTTTTTTCAAATATGCTTCGTATAATTTTGTTTCGTTTTACACACACACACACACACACGCACGCAGATAGACGTATAGGTATATAGATAGATACAATTTTTTTTGTTTCCGTAGAGGCGCCAAATAGCTTAAAAATGGCAGATGGTGGTGACTGCTTGCAGAAGTCAATCATCCAATCAACATTTATCTAATCATTTTTATACAGTATTTACATTTGAAGCGTTTCACAACTACTGCACAGAGTGATAATTATTGTGAAACTGAATTAAAATTCTTATTTTATCAGTGTGTCAAAATAAACATGATTTAAACATTATAAACAACAATTTATCAGAAAATCTGTTTTAGTATTTGTTCTTTAGTTCTTTACTTTTCCTGCTAAACTACACTTGCAGTTTTATTCTCTTATTCCTTTTATTTTGTTTTAGATTGTGTATTTTTTAAAATCTGTTTAACTACACAACCTATGTTATTCTCTGATTTTTCCTTTCAAAATGCAATGTTTTAGTTTCATTGGTACTTTTTTTTAATGACTGTATTTCAGGCGTTTCTTTATTTAATATCAAATTACTTGATTCGCCTAAAATGTTTTAAAGGTCTTGTAGAGGTTCGTATGTTTGCATACTTTTTAACACACTGCTTATCTTTCTTTGACAAAAGATTAGGATAACCTCTCTCTTACTCCCTGTTTTTGAGGAGGGTCTAAGCTATCTCATTAAATTTTATTTTTCTTAAATGTATTGTGTATTTTAAAATCATTATTTTATAAGAATATTCAATAATAGTACAATATATCCCTGAAGAAAACATCGAAGAATTTACATTTATGGATATTTGTTATAGTCCCAAATTTAAAAGTTAATGTTTAATCTGTTGCTTTTTTCTATTTTAACTGATAATTAAACAAAATAATTTATTTGTATGTAAAGAAATTCTTGTTTGTAAGGCCCTTCATTTCACAATTCCTACTATTACCTTGTTGAATAGGCTACTGGCGAGCTTACACATGTGAGCGTATGGGTACACTCATTATTTTCATTATATTATTACATTTCACTTAGTTCTATTAGCGTGAGTCGTTAAAGTATAACATTACCTATTTTGGAATACAGAACATTTCTCCGCTCCCCCCTCCCCCACTTCAGAAGTATGTCAACAACTTGAAGTTATTGATAACTATGCGAGATATCGTGTGATATCTAGCTTTAGAAATCTCATAGAGTAAAAATGATTGGTGAAATTCACCATTGGGTCCGTTACGTTCAGGCAAAATGCGCCTCGCTGTGTTTGATGTGGCTCGTCGCTGCGATAATTTTATACACGTTTTTCAGACTTCTAATAACAACTTTCCAAATAGAAACCTGAGTATATCACTAACATATTATATAACAGGATGTTTCTTTTTATAGCACTCGTGCTGCCGAGCTTTCAGGATACGACTATTTTGAAGGGAGATTAACGAAGAAGCGACATTAGCTTTCGTACGTCTGCTTCTGGAGTATATATATATATATATATATATATATATATATATATATATAATTTAATTACGATCAAGGCCTGCCGGGTGCAACAGCGACCAATCAACACTTGGGATGTGTTGAGAGAAATGTATGTTTGGTGTTACTGGATTAGGTATGATTGATTCCTATCACACTTTATCTAGGCTTTAGTCTGGCTATGTGACGTAAAAAATATTTTCTAATGTTTAAAATCAGCTAAAAGCGTGGTCATTTTTTTACGTTTAAATTTGTTATTAATTAACCTAACCTAACCTAATTATTCTTATACGTAAGTTAAGTATGTTACATATAAGTGAGTGTGGCCACTTATTTCTGTAGGTTTTTGTAACGACAGGAAAAATTCACACGAACATTTAAAAAATGAATGGGAGGGATGAGCTTGTTTTCTTTTTTAGCAATATTTATTAAAACTTTTAGTATCCTACTTACATTATCTACCTGATATAGGCTGATGGTAACATCTTCCTTAACAAATCTCGATGTCGCTCTTTACAATATTCACCGCAAAGTAATAGATATCGCATGTAGCAAGGTAGTGCTACACAGGCACGGGCGGTGATGTACAGTGGGAGTTGTTTGCATCCTTAACAAATCTCGAGGTCGCAATATTCACCGCAAAGTAATAGCCATCGCATGTAGCAAGCTAGTATCACCTAACTTATGATAAATGTAGAAGTAAACTCAACAGTTAGAGTGTTTTTATATTTGCTATTTTTATATAAGTTGAACTTAAAAACCCTTTGCAAAGATACAATGTACATCTAATTAGGAATTTTACAGCAAGTCCTGACTGCTCTGTGTATTCGGGACACTGATTAAACAGATACTTATAAATACTTGGTTGTATCGTTCAAAAAAATTTTTTTTTGTTTCAATTAGAATCGTGTCAGAATATTTACTTTAGCCTGATAACGAAAAAAATTCTCTTAAGCGCTAGCCTTCAGTGCAGAATATTTACTTTGGCCTGAGAACAGAAAAAATCTCTTAAGCGGGAGCCTTCAGTGCAGAATATTTACTTTGGCCTGAGAACAGAAAAAGATCTCTTAAGCGGGAGCCTTCAGTGCATTCGTATATATTTTATTATTTTTTCATTAGTAAACGAGTACTCTACATACTTTTCACTTCAAATCGCAAACTGGAATAGGGCTTGAAGTGTGAGCCAGCCACTATTAAGCGGCCAAGCACCTAGTGCGACACTCTGTAACGTTTAGGAAGAGCGATGTGCCCCTTAGGGCGCCGCCCGACGAATTTTTATAATCCCGACTCAACTTTCCCTGACAATTAGCAATTTTGTGTGCTTCAAAAATAATACCTATTCCATTTATTCGCAGAAATTGCCATATACTTATAGTTCTGATCAATGGAGAATACAATATAAGGATAAAATATACTAACGGAAACAATTATTAAGGAGTCAACTGTATAGGTTTGTTTAAGTAGACAATTGTTCAGCATTATATTAAACCCTATATATATATATATATATATATATATATATATATATATATATATATATATATATGATTTCTTAGTAAAATTGTTTTTATTCTCCTTACTATTAAGATCGGTTGACAAAGGGTTATAATGGTCGTTCGGCAACCTGATGGAACAGTGCTCTTCCGAAACTTTACAGTCGGTAGTCGTATACGTTTCCCGGGGTCATTCAAGTTCATTGTAGTTGAGTCATGTATGAGGGTAGTTTTTTTTATAGTCAGTTCAGTTCCGTCTCAGGGATTTGTATCGATTCAGGAATATTCATGTGAATAGCAAAAATCATAGTCACTCTCGGATTTATTTAAAGATTAGTAAAGGGAAAATAGCTAACTGGCATTTTGCATCTGTTATACACCTAATATTATAAGTTTGCGAGTTTCCATTAAATCTTGTCCCGTACATAGTAAGTTCTAACAATGAAGGCTATCTGAAACGCAACCACAAAAGTTATTATGGTAATGCTAGAAATGGCGAAACCAAGATACTCAAAATACCGTCATACATTTCTGCTTGTATGGTACCTTACAGATTCTAGTAGTTCCTAAGTGAGGACCATGAAGAATCTTAGGGTGTAATCACTTGTAATCACACGGTTTTAGGAGTCAGAAGAAAACCCCAGCAATACATAGATAATTAGCTTCTTTCAGATAGAACGCACGAAGGTTCTGGCTGATATTCTCCGAAATGTATCGACAGTAGTAGGGATGGCGGGAAGCACATACTCAATGTGGTATGGTATTTTGTATTCCTAGCAAATATGACGTAAACGTGCCCAATATCTGCTTCAGCTTCATATAATTGCAGTACAAATACACAATAAAGCCATCTTCTCACATCCATTTTGCTGTTATGTAGGCGTGAGCCCGCACTAATAAGCATCAACGAGGCTCAGTGACCGCCAGTAGTCATCGCAACAGGGCGCCGCCATCTTAAAATTTGTGTAAATCATCAAAAATAATATTAAGTGTAATCAAAATATTATTTAAAAATGTTTCAAAATATTTTCTTTAACTTAATTTTCCATATATATTACTCAATTTCCTACAATAAAAGTGAACCTTGAGTCGATAAAAAAAAATAATAACATCTTAAAAAATAACATTGAAACTTCTTTCTCTAAGCCTCTTGGCTGACCTTTGATCTTTAATATTTACCTAACATAATTCTTATTTATTTTTCTACCTTATACCAAACGTTCAGCGATCTAGTGTCTAGTTAATGGGGCAGGATCCAATCCAGCTTGCCAGGTAGTGCTTCCTAACCGGACACAGAACAGTACTGTTAGCGATATATTGAGTAAAATCTTTCTATTGCTATTTAAATCCTCTTTATTTGTTTCCCGAAACTTAGAACGTCTGTTGTTTTCTGTGTTCGGTACTAACTTGGGGAGATAAGTGTCGTAAAAGTTAACCTTGTTGTTGGAGTTGTGTTGAACACTGTAGTAGGGCAGCCAAACATCCCTTTGTGGAGGAGTATAGCAATAGAGGGAAGAACTGGGTTGAATTATACTAGTAAGGCAACATTTTGAAAACGCCATTTCACGCTATTTTGTCGTACCACAAGTTGTCAAAATATTAAATACATTAAATTATTTTCAGAATTAAATTTATTATTAATCGAACTGGATTTCAAATTAAAAAAATACTCAATGAACATTAAATTTTATGTACTTAAGGGTCGTACAAGTAGTTTAAATGTTTAGGCAATCAGGTTTAAGGCTTGCAATAAATAGGAAGTTCTTAGAAATAATCTTAAAATTTCTTTTTCACAAACTACAATTCCTCAGTGTTGAGTCTACTAGAGATCTTTGAAAGTTCGTTAAATCCACCTCATATGTTACAGCGGTTCTCATGGATATAAGCCAAAGCTAGTCTATGTATGCGCTACACAAGAATGTCAGATAGCCTACTCTGCCATCGAAGTTATAAACATTCAAGTGCTTTACGGAAATGTTATGCACATACAGTATTGATTAACAGCTCTCAACTTACCGTCAACTAGTGTTGTATGAAATCTATCCTGAAATCATAGTAGACTACTCTATTTGAATTTTATCAAGTGAGTATGAAAATAATATAACATTTTTTACAAAACCAGGTAATTGAAAACAATGTTTTTAGCCTATAAAAGATTAGAGAAAACTTTATAATCCTTCTGGATTGGGTTTACCAACATAACTCCCCATTCGCAGCGTCCCTGAGGATCTGGTTTGTTTCATAAAGTAATTAGGGCGTTTTCATTCAACGCTTTAATAAGTATAAAAGTAGTGGAAATATAAAACCACGAAGAACAAAATTACACAGACCAGACTGACTGTTGTCACAGAGAAAATTTATTTCGCACACAAACTATCCTTTTTTGGTTACACACACTGGATTAGATTTCAAATGACAGTTTTGTATATTTTGAAAATATCGTAATAAGATGTGAAAACGAAATTTCGTCCCAAAAGCTCTTCATAGAGAATCGGTGGTAAATTATCGTTATTGTGGGAAAATGTGTTCGCCATTAGGGTACTAAATCACTTGGGCAGTGGCGTCTTACAACCAATTTTCCCGATCATTGGGTCTAAACAAAGAGCGTAATTTAAAGTCAATGGGGCGATATCGGCTGCAGGACGTCACAACGTCATTAGCCATTAGGTTTAGCATTGGAACCATTTTCCAAACTCTCGGGCTAGATTTTCACACCGTAGTAAACTAGGCGTCGAGCTTTATCATAATTCCAGGCCCTAACGTCTGACCTACTTACTGAAATCTCGCTCAATACTTTTCAATCCCACAATAATGTACATATGTACACATATTACACAAATAGGTTAAAATATTGCAATAAAAATCTTTTTTACCAAAGGTGTTTGTGGGTTTGAAAACGAATAGTAGGATTAGTGATATGGATTAGAAAGGATTATGCATTATAGATAGGATTATGAAATCCTATGTAAGGAAGGATAATGATCTGATATGTACGGAAGGATAAGGATTAAAATCTGACTTGGAGGGAAAGGATTCAGATTAGTTTTTGGGATGTATGGAAGGATTTGAGTCGAGATTTAATCTAGGATTAGGATCTATATATATGACAGTATTAGGGCCTGAGATATATGGAAGGATTACGGAATGGGTTATAGAAAGTTTAAGATTAGAGTCTGGGATGTTTAGAAGAATTTAGGGTCTAGATGTAGTGGAGGATTAGGGTCCAGTTATATGGAGGTATAAGGGCGTGAGATATAGGGAAGGATTACGGAATGGGTTATTGAAACCTTAAGATTAGAGTGTGGAATGTATAGAAGGATTTAGGGTCTAGATTTAGTAGGGGAATAGAGCACAGGTACATGAAAGTATTAGGGCCTGAGATATAGGAAAGGATTACGGAATGGGTTATAGAAAATTTAAGATTAGAGTCTGGGATGTCTAGAAGGATTTAGGGTCTAGATGTAGTGGAGGATTAGGTTCCAGGTATATGGAAGTATAAGGGCCTGAGATATAGGGAAGGATTACGGAAAGGGTTATTGAAAGCTTAAGATAAGAGTCTGGGATGTTTAGAAGGATTTAGGGTCTAGATGTAATGGAGAATTAGGGTTTAAGTATATGGAAGTATTAGGGGGTGAGATATAGGGAAAGATTACGGAATGGGTTATTGAAAGCTTAAGATAAGAATGTGGGATGTTTAGAAGGATTTAGGGTCTAGATATAGTGGAGGAATAGGGTCCAGGTATATGGAACTACTCTTATTAGCCTTTGATGAAAACTTCGAGATCGGTTTCACCAGGGTTTACGCTGGGAATAGGATGGATGATGCCAGTTTGAAAAAAGTTTAATGTTCACTTTTCAGATGTGTTATAAAGAAATCGGAAAAGCTAGAATTAATAAATATTAAAAAATACAGACTTTTGTTTAAATGTGAGAGTGGTTTATTAAAACCAAAGTTTGGCTTTAATATACATTGTGTATGTTTTATGTTATCAAAAATCTACCTCATACATGCTGAAACTACTCTCTCACCCTCTCGTTATCTCTTACTCTCAGTCTGTCTCTATAGTTATCAATTGCAATTTGTTTGTCTTGATTAATAATACAGAAAACCCCTAACGGCCAACAAAACAATACCTGACCTTTAGATATTTACTTACTTGGAAAGGTAAATAAGCCGTTAAATACTAAACAAATATAAACAAAATCTAAACGCAA
The DNA here is from genome assembly GCA_036971475.1 of Prosapia bicincta. Taxonomy (NCBI): domain Eukaryota; kingdom Metazoa; phylum Arthropoda; class Insecta; order Hemiptera; family Cercopidae; genus Prosapia; species Prosapia bicincta. The sequence continues at coordinate 159,845,632 of JBAIZL010000005.1, forward strand.
AACCCTATCAGACATATTACAGATAACACTATACCAAAAAATTCATAAATCTCATACTATATTGCACACATAACACTTAGCAGCACCGCAAGAAGATTTGTGATTACAAGAAGAAAATGACATCATCACAATAAAATAAACACTTATTAACTATTCTATACTGATGATGCACGACTGATAAATGTTAAGAAATCGCTCACAGGAAGGAAATATGTTTTTACAGAAGTTAGGATTTATATTAATATTTATGGCAGAGGTTAATACTAATATTGAGTTTAATATTAACAAAGGTCTTTTTGGATATAATACTGTCTCGTATAAACGAACGTTGTAGACAATGTGTAATATATAAAAACTTGTATTGCAGAAAAGGACCAAGATGGCTGCATAGAAAGGGTACAGTGTTTTTAATAGAATATGATTTGATTTTCACCTGAGACGAAAACCTCAGTCAACAGAAGAAACGTCTCAATGTGGGACATCAGTTCATTTTGCTTCCAAAATGTCTAGTAATTGCTGAATAAAATATAAGAATTGACAAGTCAAGGAAAGTGTTAACATCCTTGGCATTGCGTGGCTCAGACGAGAGCAGTGCGTAGCATTTAACGTGGAATTGCGTGAAACTACGCATGTTATTAATGTGTTTTTAGATAAAACCGTTAATGGTAACAAATCCTGGTCAATAGGGATATTGAAGGAAAAAGTAGGATTACGAAGGGACAAAAATTTCTTCTAGTAACTTAAAATGTGGGAGAGGTACGGATAGCGATACGGGTTGCTTCCCGCTGTTGGCACAGAGAGCGTTTTGCTCAAACTTTCTTCGTGCTTAATCCAAGGCAGTTAGTTAACGCAAAACACAGTTCTAAAACAAAGTCGAGGATCGTGGGAGATGCAATTAAACCGAATCGCACCCACACCTATCACAGATTAATCCAGAGCGGGTTCGTCGGCCTAAACATATCAATTGGCTTTCCGGTTGAATTAATAACCTTAGCTGGATAATTAGTGCAAATTAACTCGTTTCAGAGCTTCCACCTTCGCCAAAATGGCGCCTTCATAACTGGTACGCTAATTTTACACGCCTCGCATCCTTCCTTTGAACCTGCTCTGTGCGAAAGAGGTTATCAAAGGTCTAAACTTCTCTTTAACCTCGCATTCCTCAGTGTGTTTTACGGGAAAATGTAGGAGAAAGAAAAATGTAAAAAAAAGAATGATGGGGAATAATCTCCATTCTAGAGCATGTGAAACCTCTATCCCTACGAATCCAATCTTAAAGTCTTGACTCCCGGCCGGGTGAGCAGCTTCAATCCTATGCAAGAAACATGTTCAGCTATCGGCCGAAGAGTTACCCATCATGAACTGTGCTACGCATAGGCTGGTCACGTATTATGTAGGAAAACAAGGCGACCAGCTTTCGACCGAAGAGTTACCCATCATGAACTGTGCTACGCATAGACTGGTCACGTACTATGTAGGAAAACAAGGCGACCAGCTTTCGGCCAAAGAGTTAACCATCATCAACTGTGCTGTCATAGGCTGATCACGTACTATGTGGGGAAACATGGCGTCATTCCCCCGAACACAATATCTTAACATTGTTCTGCTGATGTTCTGTTTACTTCATATGGAAGTCAGAGCGACCAACTTTCGGACAAAGTAAGGTTAAAAAGCGTTGTTGAGGAAACCTTACAAAGTGTAATCGTGTAAATTATTTCTATTACAAAAAACGACACAGTTATCAATATGGCAGGTCACGCGACCTGAGTAGAAGCCAGTGCGACGACGGCTTGAAAAGCCATGACGCTAAAGTCTCTTGATAAATTTTTTTATAATAGGGTTTACAACAGTCAACTGGCTCAATATTTAACACGCAAAGAAAATTTAAAACCCTAAGGAATGTTTTTAGTTTACAGCCAAACAGAGCAAGGTCTTTGTTTAACTCAAGTAGATTTTACCCAAATTAAATGGTGTAAAATATTTTTCATAATGGAGGCATATTTAGGTGGAAGACCTTCTTTATATATTTATAATTGAATAATTATATTCACATCCCACGAAGAAATGAATAAAAACGAATGGAAAATGGAATGTTTAGTGATAATAAATTTTATATTAATGGCACCACCTAATTTTAAAAAAATAAATCTACAGAGAACTGTGATTAATCATAGATAACTACATAATTGTCGGCAGTCGTTGGAAAAGCAACCTAAGCTAAGAAAGACCAGGGTGGTCCCATTTTACGGAAGAGTAGGCCTAGGCTTTGAGAATGAGGCAATATGGACAGATGCTATGTCGCAGTCTACGGCGAGGTGAATGGTTAGCCATGGAATGAATTGCCATTTGTTTATTGTTTTTATTTATATTGGTCTGCAAAGCGTGACTTGCGATTGAGTTACTATTCCCGATTACACAGATCACAGTGGAATTAGAGGTTTGTGTTAAATACATTGTTTAATTTATGTTGATACAGCAACAAGTTTTATTTGAGTCATTTTTTAGATTATTGCTTTAATGACACGTTTCACTATTATTATTATTTAAAATATGTTTTGGTTCGACAAAATTTATCATTCGATCTTTAGAGATTACCTTTTTTTGGCACAGTTTTTGTTTTGTTTTAAATGGTTGTTTGATGTCTTATTTGATTTTTAGAGGTAACTATATAGGCTTAGGTTTTTTTTGTTTCAAAAGGTTGCTAGAGGCTTTTTTTATTTTTAGAGTAACCTTACTTTTAGACGAGGTTTTTATTTTTTTTTAAAGTTTGCTTGCTGTCTGACAATAATGCAGCCACAAATTTCTCTGGGTACTGAGGGCTAATTTTAACCTCATCGTAAAATTTTGAAAAACTAAAGAACTATTATCCCCATTTTAAAACCTAAAAATAAAGACAAAATGGACAAATGAATTAATTCAGTTTTCTATTAATGCAAATAGGCAACATTCCAAAATTAAATTGTACTCAATAAACACTAAATTTAAGTATATGTACAAGTATTTAGCAAATCAGGTTAAAGACTTGCAAGAAAGTTTTTAATGAAATTTGTCTTTTCATTTTCACAAACTACAATTCTACACAAAAAAATGAATTTAATGAATTTCAATAGAAATTCGTTAAAAACCTCATCACCTCGATAAAGGAGTTACTCATGGATATTTTAATGTAAAATCCCATATATTGGTAAAGTAACTAGCCCTATGTTAAGGTTTTCCAGTAAAACCTTACACTCACCTATTCTTAATGTTAACAGTTCATGCTTTTCTGTGAGCATCGCTCATTTCGAACTTTTAACATCCCACTCAGTAAATCTTGAGTTTTACCTCAAAGATACACTAAATGTTATCTATCTTCACCTTAATGAGCTTGCTCCATACTAGCAAGAAACGTGATCAGGAATTAATCATTGTTTTATTTCGTCTTTGGTTAAACCCAGCATCTCCCAAACTCTTATGGTAAAAGCCCGAAATATCATCTCTTATACATAAAATCCTTACATTTGCCAACTGAAGTTGGTAAATATTATTAGTAAACCCAAGCTTTACTAATATATACAGGCTTTTATACTAACACACAGACACACACACGCGCACGCACGTATGCACACGCATATATATATATATATATATATATATATATATATATATATATACATACACACACACACATACATTAATTTATATATAAACCAATAGCGAGGTCAAGTTGTCTTCATAAAGTTTATATCTCATTATGCTGCAACCGCCAAAGATGTTACGCGCCTTCAAGTGCCGTGAGACAGTAGAGCATAGAGTAGGCCTATATATAGCTCTAGGTTTACTGACAATTCAGTTTATATGTAAGGTATCTAGAAGTTATAATATTTAAATATCTTTATAAAAGTTTGAATTTAACAAAAATGGACAACCTAAATTAATTTTTAAACGATTAATAATCAAATTAAATACTGTATTCCTGCGGGGTTGGTGGTCCCCGAGGGTTTGCAGCGTGGAGCCTGTTATTTCACGTACCAGTGGCATATATAGGATTTGCTTTCGGGGGAGGGTCTCCACTCTTCTGCCTAAGACGAGAAAGGATATTGTTTCATTTTTGAATTTTTAGGAAATAGTTTTTTTACTTCGGTGATGTTAAAATTTTTAAAAAATGTGCAGTATAATTTATAGGGCACTCGTTTTTAAGAAACAAATTAATAAAAATAAAATTGTAATTACTTTTTTTTTAAATTCCATTAGTTTTTTAACGAATAATAATAAAATGTTCCTTATTTTAACAGTAATATTAATAGTTCTGCCTTAGTTATTAATATAGGTTATTTTTTTGGATTCGTCTGTAATAACATGTGTTATAAAAATTACACAATTTATATATTTCATAATGTTTCTCGGCCCACACTCTATTCGTAAGTGCCAGGTCACTCCTGTTTACATAAACGCTTCACTCAACACGGCTGAACAAGTTCAACCTGTTGGTATTATTGCTCGATAATTCCTCACTTTATAATTGCGTTGAAATATCGTGTAATTGTTTTTATCGCGCAAACGCTATAGGTTGTCCGAATTGGTAATTAGACCAAATCTGTGCATTAGTCATCGCTAATCGTAGAACCAAGAATTCTCACTCGTGAATGCTGTCGTTTATCTTGAACATTAAATCAAACAATAGGTAGTTTACTCGTTTATGATGTATTGCTTTTTATTGTTCTGAAATAAATTTAGTTATTGTTTGCTGTTCGTTGAAATGAGTTTGTTTTAGTCAAGTTGGACGTAGGATTTATTTCTTCGTGTAGTAAAATATTACAGAATTTAACTTATTTTTGTGAAATAGAATTTACTGCATATTGTATGTTTCATAACTTTCTGTAAAATATAACTAACAATTTAATCTATTCCTTGTTCTTGCCGTTTTTGTCACCGGTTTGTCATTGCTAACTTTCTCTATTAATGTTCATGCGCTCCCTCGTTTCTCATTTCTTTATGTAAATGTTACAACCGTTCCTGTTGAAAGTTTTGTATTGTTTTTATATATCTCTTCTAGTTTAAGTAAGAAATAATATTTTAAAAACACCATCAAAACTTAGTTAAAAAAATAAGATAACCACTCTTTGGGCCTCTCTACGTTCGTTTTCAAAATTTCCGATTTTATTAGATGTAAATTAGAAGCTATCGTACGGTACGAATTAAGAAATCATATCCAGAGACATCACAAATGTAGAGACATCGCTTATAGAAAGAGGCTATGGGGATAATTGAGGTTAGAAATTAACACTTGGAAATTGCCCGTAAGAGATGAAGAAGTAAAAGAAGACTAACAAATCACTCTACACTGGCGTAATTAGCTATAAGTAGAAGAGGTGTTGCATACCTTAACCCGGTTCATTGTAATTCCCAATATATAATTTAATAATAATAATCTATAATCATATCTTGCAGCATAGAACACTGCGTCTGTTGCTTGTGATGACTCTTGAGTGACTCTACTAAAGGAATACTGATGGCAAAACTATCTAGTATTCGACGAACAAATGCCCCCCAAGAATCCAAACCTAAGCTCTAGGATTAATACAAGACCCATGGACCAAGTACAAAGTCAAATCTTACTGTAAGGCTGGTCTATGGTCTTGATTTTTATGCCCGCTTAAGTCAACTACAGGAAAGCGATACTGACCATGTAACCCATGATTTTCTCCTACCTCCAGTACTTGACAATATGTACAAGACTAAAATTTTTAATGATAAACACTAACATAATTACAAGTAAATATAACCAAAAAAAATGTAACCTTAATCCGGAAGATTTATTGCTCAAAAAAAACCATCACTATCTTCAATTTTGGATATTAAAAAAGAAAATTATACCAAAACCTATGTAACAGACGATTGTCTTGTTTAGGTAATAAATTATTTATTCATTTGAAATTTTATCCAAGCTCCGTATGTGTGTGACATTTAAGTGATTTGAACATCTAAATGTCAAACCTGTTTGGCTTAAAATGTTGTGTTGAAATACGCTCTAATAAAGAAACTATTTCGCGGTGCAAAAATTGTGGTGTTCCAAGAAAAGTAATTTCTTAGAAGTTAAGGGCCAACACATATGGCATAGCGAGGTCACGTGTAATGGGGATGGGGTGGGGAAGCAGCTGGCGGAAACAACCAACAGCTGTCCGACGAAACTTCCCTTTAATAACTTCAGTGATTTGTCTGCTGGTGTAGGTGAATGTGTGTTGGTATCTGGGCCACCTGCGGCCGATAATATGGCTTGTTGATCGGGACATGAAATTAAAACTGTATGAGCTATTGTTACAAAAGTGAATAACAGTGTTTAGGAGGTTGTGTACTTGATATAAGCATTATTGTTTGGATAAATACTGACTTTTTATATTAGGTGAGTATAGGTGAGCGTTTTAACTCTTTTCTACAATAGTCTACAATAAGATTTTTGTAAATTATTTAATTAATTCAAATCTGTACTCAAATTAAATTAATTACCAAACAAAAAGATTTTTGTTGAAATAGATACTTTAATTCAGGAATTATGAAGAAAAAAATATACTCCAGTATTGTAATTTTCTTTTCTACACGTAGTTGATATTGGCAAAAACACTATACCTGGCTAAATAGGAAGAATTCAGTAACAAGGAAAAAACTGATGACGACTCCATAAACATCATAAATTTTCAACAAAACGTTTTAAAATCATAAAATTTATGTTTACTCACAGAAATGTAAAATAAGTTAAAAAGACGGTTGATTTTCCCGACAAGCAAATTTATTAACACTCTAAGCGGAGGTTTCGTAAACTAAATTGTTCTCATCTTCAGGTTTAGGTACATACATAGATCAGTTAAATTTCTCATGATTTTTTTAAAATAGAAAATGTTACTAATTAATAGTTAAGTACTTATTACAAATGCCATAAAAAATGTAAGCAAATGTATAAAAAATTGCCTGTAAAATTTAATTGTTCAATGTGTACTTAGACATGAAAATAAATATAGTTTAGTATATTAATGACAAAAATAAATTTAGTTTTCGAAACGTTGTGTCTTCCTAAGATTGTTAATTAATAAATTTTCTTTACTCGCAAATCAACCACTGTTTATATTATTTTTAATTCACGTTTTTTTGTATAAAACAGATTTACTATGTTGTATTACATTAGCATAAACCTAAAAGTATTCAGTTAGGATAGCTGCGGTTATAAACAAAATATATAAATAAAAAAGTCTGCTAAGATGCCAACTTGTTGACAAGTGTAGTGGCCTCCATTCTGGTATGCAGTTTAGCACCGTCTGACGAAACAAGGAGGCCGTATTAACGCTTTCAACTATTATCCTCATATACTAGTGAACATTAGTGTTTGTTTATAACCAAATCTGCTAAAACTGTATAGTTTGCAGTTATGCTCACATTTATACAGATAATGAGATTTTATAAAGGTACGTTTATTATATTAATAAAGTGAAGTTATTTTAATCTTGTCAACGTTTTAAATTCATGGGGCAACCGCAACGAGTTTTGGCATTTTTCCAAGTACCTGAACACTTACTGCACCACCGCGTATAATTGTTTTACTATTATCGATTACGTGTACAATGCAAGTAGTTGCTGGTAGTATCTGAAGTAAAATTTACTCCCTTTGGAATCACGCGGATGAGGCATTTAAATCGAATTAAGTTCCCAATTCCTGGAGGTTTTCTTAGTACTTACATGAATAGCAGTAGTTGAGGAAGTTTAGGATAAAAATTGAAAAAATGTGAAAAATTCAAACAAATTTCTGAACGGTTAGTTTTTGAAAAGTTTAGTCTGTTACTTGGACATCAGAATATAAAGATTCCTGGTTTCATATGGTTTAATTCACTTAAAAGCTATTCTGATTACAAAAATCTGATTTATTTTCGCAGCTACAGTCACGGAATGCCGAAATTCCGATCTTAAAATTCAGGAATGTTTCAAACACAGTAAAGTTGCACGAGAACTGTTTGCGAATGTATAATCTATGCGCTAACGTTACGTGAGATTAACCAAAGAAACTGAAAGCATGTTCAACCTAGAAACGTATTAATCACTTTCTTATAACTTTGTTGTAATATTAAGCAAACTGTCATTGCAGAAACACTGTGACAATTCTCAGAATGTCATATTTCAATCCAAGAATCAATTCATTCCTTTATTTTCCTAAACATATAGTTTATTCGTGTATTGTGTGAAAAAGATTTAGGGATATGTATGCTTTCAAGACGTTTTAGTAAATGCCACCTGCGCTTACACACACACACACACACACACACACACACGCTCGTGCTACCAAATATAAGATTTAGTAAACAAACTATAATCATTGTACAATTTAAAATACATTTCTGTAATACTGGTGTATTGCAATTCTTAAGTACTATTTAATAAATATTTTTAAGGAGAGTGACGCTAGAAGATCTTTTTGTACTATTTTATTTAATTTGCAGCCTTGTCATGCTTTTAGGTATGTGGTTTCGGTTATTTTTTTATGAATATTATTAACGGAATGGTTTTGTTTCTTCGGATATATGTGGATGAGTAGATGGCCGTTTGTTTTCCTTTATATGTTGACAAATATTAAGTAAATTAACCTATATACATTACGTTTCAAAAATACACTTTTTATTAAAACTAGCAGTTGCATTCATTATAACTAGAATTTCGTACATTGATTTACTTTGTTAATTGGTTAATGTAATAATGAACTGTGAACGAGATCTCGTTGATAATGTGTAACGTGAGAAAGCAGCAGTGACATGTGGAACCAGTGGTACAGACACAAGATAACCCGAGGCTTAGAAATTAAAGTTTATATGTGCTGCAGGCAATGCGTTTGGATTGGCAGCTGCATCTCTTGACTGCCAAGTAGGTACTGTGGAGCAGCATTAAACAAAACATTCCGATTTGTCATTTTGAAGTCGCTAATAGAAAGTCACTGCCTCAAGAGGCAAACATTTCTCTACTCCTTTGGCTATTCTGGTGTCACGTTGGCAACTATGGCAAGCAGTTCTTTTTCTTATTGAACATACGATACTTTCTTAACTCTAGAAGTCATTGGATAGAACCGTTTTTTATTCCAGAAAGAGTTATAGGCGGTTTGATTCCAGGACCAAAGTATTTCAGAGTGTTTTATCAGCTTACAGATGACCTCAGCCTGTGAAAAACTGTACGTATGGTGCTGATAGCATTAGCTTTTTTTCAGTCCTCGAGCGTGGCAGTTCTACCCTGTCTCTTAAACTTGCTGAATGGAGTAAAAACGTGTTTACAAAATAATAAGAACAAGCAATCTAAAGTTGATATGGTAATTATAAAATGTTTCTATCACTAGTAATTCTGGACGTGTACTATCTACGTTATAAAATCATTTTTAATAGTAACTATGTGACCAGTAATTCTCGACCAGGATGTCTGAATCACAAAGGCCTTTGCTCAGAGCAATTAGGAAAACATGGCCTAAGTTCAAACAATAGGCAATAAAAAGGAAGCAGGCAGAGGCTACGACTGTGGTCGACCACAATCTCCTTTGCCTCCTGTGTGAACGTCTTATATCAGTGTGACCTTTGAACGCGTTGTCCACCACAGTATCCATATGCATGTAATTAGTTTTTAAGCATGAAGGGTTAAGATTTTTTTTTCAGACTTGGGCATTTTAAGGTTAAAAATATAGAGCGATAATTGTTTAATCTTGTTGTCTAACTTGTTAATATTGAAGTATATCAAATTGAAGAAATTTATTTTCAAGCTATGCGAGTTTGGCGTTAATTTAACAAAAATTATTTACTTCTTTAAACGTTTTTCAAATTATTTATCTCCTAATAAAAATATACAGATATGTTAAATTGTCTTTAAGCTGATTTTATTGAAAATTTGGTTTGAGGGTAAGGAATATTATAACAGTGACAAAATTTAAAACTTGACTAAATACATTGGTAAAAAGTAAAACTGTTTAGTCTAACCCTCTCTACACATTAGTTTATTTAAACAAACAGACTAGTTTCGCCTTCATCAATGCTTGGCTGATAAACTAGTGTGTTTGTTTTATCAAACTAATGTGTAGTTAGATTTAGAGTAAATAGTTTTAATTTTTACCGTTGTGAATTACTCTCACTAGCTAAGCTCTAATTAATTTAATATATTGACTAAATATATTTCAGTATTAGCGAGACCTATGTGGCTTAGACCGTTCATGTTTATTCACTAACTCCATCAGAAGGTTATTAACTTCGATTATAAAGGAGCTCTTTTATGCTTATTTATAATGTTTTTATTTATAAATTTCGCTCGTATGCGCTAAGTTTTTGTAAAACGGCTTTATCCTCTATACGTTTTGAGCTCGGTCGTTTTGAGTAATGATAGTTATTAATTTAATACAAAATGACTGAAATGTGATTTAGTGATCAGTGATAATATTTTGTAGCCTCCTCCCTCACGACGACGACGATGTAAAACTCTGTGCGTGTGTGTGTGTGTGTGTGTGTGTGTGTGTGTGTGTGTGTGTGTGTGTGTGTGTGGGTGTGGGTGTGTGTGTGTGTGTGTGTGTGTGTGTGCCCGCGCGCGCGCGCGCGAACGCTCGCGCTTGTGTGTATGTATGTATGTATGTGTTAAATTATAGGATTTACTAATATTGGTTGGTAATTGTAAGGAATTTATAAATAAAAGATGTTTTCTCGGGCTTTTACACTTAGCCTTAGGAAGTGGTGGATTTTACTAAAGTTGGTAAATGTTGATTTGGGTTATAAAACAGTGAGTAAGCCTATATTTTAATAATTTATTTGAATCACACATCAATAAAAACATTACATATTCGCTTACTTCACACTAGCTGAATCCGTATTTATCTTATTATTTGTTACTAAATAAACAAGGTTAGGTTGGGTCGTATTATACAGATATATTTTAACGTTTACGAGTACCTTTGAGGAAAATCTAAGATTTACCATGGACAGAAGTTTAAAATGAACGTAATACCAGAAACGTTCGGACATTTAAAAATTAGTCCGAATTTAAAATTAGTAATACAATTAATCATAGGTTTTACTGTAATAGACGAGCTTTTACAGTAACACCACACACACTCACACGCTCGCACACACACAAATTTATATGTAGGCCTACACAAACACACACACACAGATATATAAATTGCCTAAACATTTTTGTCTACACTTGGGTAAAAATGTTAAAATTGGTAAAAAAAAGCCATTGTCATGTAAATAATTCAAAATTTTAAAACCGATTCCTTATTAATAGCGGGTTATTGTTTATATTTCACCATGTGAAGAACAAGGTCCATTAAGATCAACTAACATTACTCCAAATTTGCATGTATAGGATATGGTCATGACGTAAGATATATTTTATAGAATTTGGCAGAATTTAAGAAATTGTGTCATGTCCAAATGTCCTCTTGTGGTTCCCTAATCAGAACAAATGGTTCTAAATTTTTAGAGTTTTTAAAAATGTTTCTTGTTTATAAATTTTTAATAATAAATTTAATGAATTTTTAAAATAAAATTATTAGTAGACAATATTTATTTGATTAAGTTTTCTTATCTACTAGTTTATTTTTAGTCTGCTAAATTAAACGAATTTTAAAAAAATACATTATTAGTTGAATCGTGTGCATTTAGCGAAGCTAACAAGGCTGGAGTTTATTACTTTAAAAAATAAAAAAATGTTCACAATAATCGAAGTAATTGAATTATAAGGAATCGCAAAAGTAACCTAACGGAAGATCAAACATAAACTGGTTTGAATTTGCCTTTATAGAATAAGTTAAACGCGCCTGTCTACCAAATTAAAGCATTAGGTTTATTTAGCGAGCGATAAAGTTAGGGTGTCCCAGAACGACGCAAGATTAATGGTTTCCGGTCTGGCACGTGCTTCAGACTTCCTTCGCCAGAGTTTTCATCGCATTATATTATAATAGTTAATTTATACTGTGCCTAGAACTTGGTTTTCCTTAATTCTCGTCTAAAATTTTCAGCTCAGTAAAAATTGTATAAGTTTTATTAAATTTGTCTGTTTAAATAAATTTCTTAGTAATTGTTAATGTAGGTGTGTTTCGTAACCACGAAACAGTTCATTTTTTAAAAAATATTAGTAATAATTGCGTATTTCCAAAGCATACTATATCCATTCTGTTTTTTTCCAAAAGTGCTCTGTCCATTGATTCAGTTGAAAGTTGCTAAAGACAAACGTTAAGCATTTTAAAAACTGAAAACTCTATTTTCTTATAACTCATTTTTTATCAGGCTCTGTTCTATCAGGCTAAAAATTTAATCTTGAATTTCCTCTAAGATCAAAAGCTAAATACAGTATTTAATTTTACCTAAACTTTTTTGCCCTCCCTGAAAGTTTTATCATTTGGTTCTTGTATGTTTTGGATTCGTCAATTATTGCTTGATATTGAAAGTAATATAAACCTCAAAGTTGTTTTAATTATATTCCTTAAATATGTTTTGCTCTAAGAGGACCACAACCGACTGAAAAATAGTCAACGCCATAAACAAGTAAAAGCGAATTTTATTTCTTATAATAATAATAATAATAATAAAGCGTATGTATATATAATGCGCGGCCAGCACACACACACACATACGATTGTTTTTCATCGCTTAATGGTACTGTATTGAAATTCACAGTAATCTAAGCTTTCAGAATGGTTTTCATGTTGTTCTTCAAGCAAAGACAATTTTTGGGATTGGGAAAAGTGTCATCCAAGTTTATTTAGTCATTCATTACTAATAATATTTTACATCATCGTTCCATTTACTACAATTTTCTTATTGCTTTTATGACCTGAGTCATAGGAGGCTCGTCATTAGACGTACATATTGCTATTTGCAGAATCGTTGTCATGAGCGCATGCAAGGTAAACACCCTAGTCCAAAGGTACACCTTCCTAATGAGGACTACAGTCCAATTGGCTATGGGAATGATCTATTAGAAGCTCATGGGACAATTTCTGAGATCTTTTTTCTGTGTAGACCTTAAAGTTCATTACATCTTTCATACAACAGTTTCCTCGTCTCTGGACCGTTTTTTTCTATAGAAATTTCAGTCACCGATACAACTTGAGATTATTTTTCGTATTTGAGTTTATAAGAGAACTCCAAAGAGTTCGTGCTTTGCATAGATTCTCTATGTCGGATATTTCCTTTCATATAATCATTAGAAGCATTGACAGACGTACATACAAACGATTAAAACAACTGTTTCTCATTATGTGGAAAGTAGCCAGTAAAGTTTACTCTCGCACCATTTAATAGGGAGATACAGGGTAGTAATATATCTCTTGCATCGAGTTCATATTTTCTCGTTAATGAAGTCTTAAACAATGAGCCTTGCATAGATAACAATGGGCAAATATTTCTATTAAATTCCCTTTGTGTCTGATTTATATTCGATTTGTTTGTTTGAACTATGAACTCAGTCCATTGGATTTATAACAGCTAACGATGAGAAGATTAGTTGTAGAAGAAACATGATTTCGTAATTTAATAAAGACCCTTTTTCTTGTACACTATATAAAATGCAAAATTGGTTTAGTGACAGAGAGAAAAACTATTTCTTCTTGTTACATTTTAAAGAAGCATAACATTTTCTGTCTCGCTAAATATTTACCGGAAAATAATTTCAAGTAAACGCGTATTTTTTTTAAATACTAAAACTTTCTTGTCCGTTTAACCCTTGAGAGGGCGCATGCGGAGCTTTTCTCTGCACGTATCATTATTTGTTAGGAAAACGTCTTTTCAGCTGTCAGATTTTTATTTCCAACTCGTTACTCCACAACATGCATTCTGGGAAACGGTCCAACCTATTTTTGTTAATTTTTTCTAAGTAGCATTGGTGTGAATTTAATCTTTGTCAATCGCTGTCAGATTGCGTAGGTTTCGTCAGCAAGCGCCCTTTCGTAAGTTATTTGTGCTGAGTTCCTCGTGCAATTATTTACATTACAAAAGACTTTGTGGAGGTGAATTATTACTGTTTTTGTTATTATTATTTTAGTGTTGCATGTCTTTTTAGTAGTTAAGTTTTACATTTTACTGTTGTCCCATTTGAAGAGGCGAGAATTCTTAAAATGATATTTGGTGTCGAAAAAGAAGTGTCGAAAATCAATAAATACTTTCTACCGGAAATTTTGTTAGACAGTTCTTTGATGATTCTGATGAAAACGAGTCTCTTTGTCAGATGATGAACCTGACGAAGTCAATGAAATTGTAAATGAAACAAATTAAGATATAATAGGTCAATCTGAAAATGACGGAAATGATTAGTTTGTTGAAATGTTGTCTGATTTAGACGTTTTAGAGAAAATCCCGCTAAACATTCGCCAGGAAGCTATTATCGTGCAGTTTTGCAATAGAAGAGAAGCTTTTTTTAGTAAAAAATTAAAAATACTGTGGTATACTAAACCAGAAAGGCAAGGGAGAACAGCAAAAAAAACATAATTCTCATGAGAGTAGGTCATGTTCACGCTACACTAGTGGTGACTAGTAAGCTTAGAAAAAAACAATTATGAATTGGTTTTTCAACAAAGACTGCAAGATTCTGCTAGAACCAGTTGTGTTATAAAGTCAATATTTTTTTCATCCACTAATTTTTAGGGTTATATATTTTATTAAAAATATTCCTTATTTTTAATAAGTAATATAATTAATTTCATATTCTTAAATATAGGGCCTAACTTCACGATAATATATTTTATACGTTTAGACGTTGAATTACTTCATTACAGTTAAATAACCCGAAAACACCACCGTGCACCGTAATGAAAACAGTGGTCTAGTATACATTGCTTACACGTTTTAACAATTCGAAATATTCTTAGAAATATGACGTTAAGAAAATTTAAATTGTTCAATAATGATGTCTAAAATTATTTACTATGTATTTATGTAGTATTTAATTGTGAATTCACCAAAATATAAAATCGAAAACAGTTTAAATTTTAAAAGGTATTGTGTGCGGAATAAACCTCAGCAAGCGCTCTCTCGAAGGTTGAAAAAGGCGTCAAGTAATAACAGTTTAACTAATATGAGTTTTTGGTTTGTATAGTCTTAATGAAGAAAATATCTTTTATTAGACTATACAAACACATTTTTTTTTAACTAAACTTAAATGTATTTCTTGGATTAAGGATTCTGTTTTGTATTATGGGAACAATAATGTTTTTAAAATTAGTAGCTAATTATAATCTTTACTCTATTATGACATTAAATATGCTTAACTTTCTATTTTGGTGATTGTATTTTGAGACAATTCATAATTACATTAAGCTTTTATAAGGATTGCTAAATAATAATACTGCATTATTATTTGAAAATCATTTTTTTCAAATAATACCTTTCGTAAGACTCAAAACTGAAAACAATATATATGGAAAATAGTTGTTCTTAAAAGTTTATAAAATTCATAAATAATGTAAACTACATTAACAGGTTCTTTAGGTTAGGTAATTATCTTTATCGTTAACTTATTAGGAAATAGTACAACTTCACTTAATGCTTACGTACAAAACAGTAAGTTATGAAACCCAGCAGTAATAAAAATCAGAGTTTATGAAATTACAGGTTATCTCATAATGTAACCAAACATAAGATATAAGTCTGAATTTGTTATTATTTAAACATAGCCTTTACCGAGAGCTTAAATCTTTTAATTCTGTCTTATTTTATCCGTATAAATGAGGTTTAAAAATGAATATAAATATTTATTGATTAACACGTAAATCCTGTTTCTTTGAGTTGTATTTCGTACTAACGACTCTGAATCGTACCCAAAACTCATTTCCTTATAATTGTTGTGATTTGGGTAAACATAATAGTAACCCTTAGAATATGTTCACGTTATTCATAAACTCGAAGATTGTTGAAATACATTTAGCATTTAAAGACATTTTATTGTTGTAAATATAAATTGTTTAGCGCCGGTCATCAAACTAACTTTAACCATAACCGTTCTGGATTACCTAATAACCGTTAATTGATAAGGTTATCGTGTAAGATGCGTTCGTGGTTTCTCACTAACCTGACATGACAAATATAGGGGATTATCGCTTTGCAGGGGGAGGTTGTTATCTTAATTTCAAATAGGTGATATTAACCCTTCATCAGATTACATTTAGTAAGGATTTGATCTTTCCATAGTAGTAAACATCTACAGCTTTGTGTTACAGAATCATTTTTTTAAAAGGTAATTTATCTGGATATAAATTCAGAAAAAATAAAAAGATATAGT